>JAEQBH010007984.1:0-220517 GCA_016808115.1 Tetrastigma voinierianum | reverse complement strand
AGATTCAATAAAGAACAAGAATGTGATGACATATGGTTATAAGAGCAAAGGGAGGAAGTGGATGAGTAAGCTAACGTACACTTTATAGAGAGCAATAGCAGAGATCATCAACGAGGCCCGGATGTGATGTCGAAGCAGTGGTGGAGAGACTCGAGGCGGGGGTGTTAGGCGTAGAGCTGTTTGAGTGATAGGAGCTTTGACCACGGAGGAGGAATGAGAGCGGGGAGTTAGCGGCGAGAGCCCTCGCGAGTAAATCATCCTCCTCCCCCTGATTAGTGTGGATCGGGTCTTGAGAAAGGGAGTATTCTCGAGAAAGTGACATCAACATAAACCAGTGCACACGAGACTATGACAATAACACCTATACCCCTTTTGAACTTGAGAGTAACCAAGGAAGATACACTTCAATGACTTAGGATCGAGTTTAGACACATGTGGACGAACATCCCGAACAAAACAAGTACACCAAAATACGGAGGCTTGGTAGAGCAGTTTATGGGGAAAGAGGGTTTGAAACGAGGTGGCCCCGATTCAAGATGGGGGGAGACATCGATTGGGTAAAAAACAAGCGTGGAAACAACATGTCGGGCGAAATGCTTGGGCACATGCATTTGAAACAATAGAGCTCGAGTGGTTTCAAGGTGTATTTTTTCTTTTAGCAACTCCATTTTGAAAGGGTATCGACCTGAAATGTCTAATGAAGGGATGCCATTACGAAAAGCATGAATGATTGAAATTGTTCGAACAAATGACAACTGGCATTATCAAGTTTGTCAAATTTTAGGGCATAAACATAAAACTAAGTGTGAAATTCGTACAAGGCTTAAAAGTGAGAAAATAACTCGAGCGATTTTTTCATTAAAAGTATAACCAGAGTTTGTTACGAATAATCATGAAAGTAACAAAATATCGAAACGATTAGGAGACATAGCTGGACATGGACTCCACATATCCCGATGGACTAACTCGAATGGAGCGATGGCTCGTTTATTGACTTAAGGCGAGAACTAAGGCGATGATGTTTATGAGTGTGAGTCTCTAATGCGAGGATGACAAGCTCGAAACTAGGGACACAATTTTTCAATAAGGGAAGGAGGGATGGCCCAGTTTGCAATGTAGATCTAGTGCTTAGGAACCCCATAACGAGACAATATTGGTCTCAGTATTACAAAATCAAGAATGTAGAGACCCCCAGACTTATGTCCTCTACCAATAATCTACTTCATCATAAGATCCTGGAAAAGACAAAAATCAGGAAAGAATGAGACACAAAACTTAAGGGCTCGAGTTAGTTTGTTCACAGATACCAAATAAAAAGAAAAATGAGGTAAACTCAAGATATATGATAGGGGAATAGAAGGAGTGGGAAAAATGGTGTGAACGAGGGCCAGAGGCGTGATCAATGCAGCGATAGTGGAAGTGGAAGTGGAAGGTTGTGACTGAAAGGTAGAAAATATATTAGAATTACCTGTCATGTGATTTGTGGCTCCAGAATCAATGACCCATTTAGAGGACGATGAGACAAGGCAAGTGTTTGGGTTACCTAACTCATCAATAGCTTTAATTGGAATAGATGGAGACTTCAACGATTCCTGGTATAAGTGGAACCTAGCGAGTTCATCTGCGTAGAACTGAATGGATTGATCATATGCCTCATTAGAGAAGGCTATATGAGAGATAGAAATCTCTAGTGGGTTGCGGCTTTTACGATCTCTTCCTATCACATGTCGACTCGACAATAATAACACCCACGACTCCACTCCAGGGAGAATTTAGGCCCTCAGAGTGTTACCTCTTGGGCGAAATATTTTGGCATGTGTGGCTTGCACGACTCGCAATATTCAGGCCAATGAGAACAACGCTCATACGGACAAATGGAAGAGTAAGGTGAGGATATTTTGTGCGAATATCTTGTTGAGCGTTTCTTGGAAAGATGAAATTTCGGGTTGGATAGAATCCTACGCCTTAAACGGGGAATCATGCTCGAGAAGGGAGGGCGAATTTAGGAAGCTATCCAGCTTGCCAATGTTTCCCACTAAGCTTGTTGGACCTTAACATATGGACTAAAGGGTATGCTTGCATTCGAGTTCCTCGTGTCTTTTTACTTAGTCAAGAAGTAGAAAAATTCCATAAAGAAAGTAAAGTCTTGTTTCTTAGAGAGCGATAGAGGCTGACACGCATCGAAATATTCCCTTGCCATAATACCTGAATTCAAATAATCCATTGGCTCTTAACAAACTCACGGTGATTAATGAGGGTAAGTACTTTCACCAGATTAATGGAATTAATTTGAGAAAAGAAAGCGAGCATCATTCTCCAGTCATCGTACCTTCAATGCATCAATAGGAGGGTCCTTATCAAGATGATTGGCCATACAAATACTCCTGAAGTAGAGATAGATTGTTTCACTCCAATCTAAGTAATTGGGACTAGTCACTTTGTCCTCCGTGATTTTGGACATCATTGGGACCACTTCGAGCACCGAAATAGGCTTCTTATCAACTGAATCATTCGTTAGGAAGCCAGGGAAAGTAGATTTGGGCTAAAGCGTACCTTTAAAAGTCAGAGACTCAAACAATCTCACACAAACCCTAGGTAAAAAGGGCTATCGGACACAAAAAAAAAAAAACCAAAAGCAACAGATCCAAGTACCAAACAAGGAAACCAAGTGGACATAAGGACTTGTCGATCTTAGAATGACATCGGAGGAGGAGGTTTGGGGCCGCTTGATCCCAAATGCCCCACACACGCGCATATGGATCCCAGCATGAAACACTCACGACGGCACGTGGGCTCCACGGCGTGTTTTTCACCCGTCGGATTTTTGACAAGCTGGGTCGACCAGCGGGTTGAAGCTTCCTCGGTCGGCGGTGAGATTCCACTCTCCCTCGAAATAGGTGTTTCAAAAAAACCTTTCACAGCTCTCTTGAGCCTTTCAGAAAATTGCCCTAACTCTTGATCGAAAACTCTCCTGATCCAGTACAGGCTCACGATACCATGTAGAAACCAATAAAAGAAGAGTTTGAGGAATGAATTCCTTGTATTTTCCATTGATTCATCATACATATATATACAAGAAGGTTAGACTATACATTAGGTAAGTGTAAGTCAATCTCCTCTTCCTAATTGGTTACAATTCTACAAGTAAAGTATCCTAATGAGATACAATCCTATATGTAAAGTATGATCACATTACTATAACACTTCTTTATGAGCAGTTAATTCTAGGATTATCGAGATCCCGTCACGAGATAAGCTTTGTTGGAATGAGAAGCGAAAATCACAATTTTCTAGCATGTTAAATCCTATTTTGATATGCTAGGAGGTGGGAGACAGCATCCAATGACTATTAAGATGTTATGGAATCCTATTGTTCCCTCAAAAGTGGGGTTTTTTACTTGGGAAGTTTGGTGGGGTAAATTTCTGACAATGGATCAACTCAAAAGATGAGGTTTTCTGCGAGTAGGTGTCCTTTACGTAGGGAAATTTAAGAGGCTCCTAAAAGCAATTGCTAATCCTTGCCCAAAGATTTGGTGTATGTGATAGCCCTCTTCACCTTAATCGAAGTGCTTGGGTTTCCTTTTCTAGTAAATGATCTTATCTTGGGTTGGCCTAGTCTTCAATTGAGAAAAAAGGTTTCCAAGCTTTGGAGGGCAGTTCCTTTATGCCTGATGTGGGTAATATGGAAGGAGAGAAATAGAGTAGTGTTCGAAGATGACTGTTTCTCTATTTCAAGACTAAAGTCTTGTTTTCTCATATATTTTTGCTCTTAGGCTAGCTTGATCCATGATGCGGATTTTTCCTTTGTTGAGAAATGAGAGAAGAAGAAAACAATGTTTTCTTTTATTGATTGAATAATTATACGAGTATAGAGACACCCATATATATATATATATATATATATATATATATATATATATATAGAGAGAGAGAGAGAGAGAGAGAGAGAGAGAGAGAGAGAGAGAAAGAAAATAATGGAACAAAATAAAGTGTAAAAGGAATGAGGATAATGTACACAAAAGGTAGGAGATAAACCAAAGACCATCTAGAAAATATTCTATGATTCTCAACACTCCCCCTAAAGTTGGAGCATATAGGTGAAATGCACCAAGCTTGTTACAAATGTACTTAATTCTGGGACCTTTGAGAGACTTAGTGAACACATCTGCTAGTTGATCACTCGAGTTGACAAAACTAGTAGTCATACATCCTAATGTGATCTTCTTTTGATAGGTAATGAGACGATTTCAATATGTTTGGTCCTGCCATGAGGCCAGGGTTCGTCTGCGATGTGGAGAGGCGGCTTAGTTCTTACATATTATCTTCCATTTTGCTCATCCTTCCCCAGGAATGTAGCTCCTTAAGAAGATGTCTTAGCCATATGAGTTCACATATGCACTTGAAGCCTTGAAAGCTTAGTATTACGTAATATCGACACTTGATCACAGCTCTGACATCATGTTTCTAACCCTTAGGATACTAGGTTTATGATAAATACATAATACTGGAACGTGGAGCGTCTATATGCAAGAAATGAACACACTCGATACGCATCACAATATCAGATAATCTAGGTGTGACCTTTGTTGTTTTTATATAACACCCCTTGGCACATGATTATCCCCCTTAATATAACGGAGGATACGAATGTAGCATCAGGTGGCTATCACATAGTATTTGCAGGCGAGTTAACAACACTTTCGTGTGGAAGGAAATATGCGGGTACAGTGATGGTGAGATGGTCGGTTTTCCCGCAAAGTTGTCGATATCTCTAGATCACGAAGAACCCCTATCTGGTACAAGCTTGACATTGGATCTATAGGGTAATGAGTTTGCAATCTAACGTACACTGTGCTCTTCTAATATTCCCGAGGCATACTTTCTCGATTCACCAACCATCTTTGGTTAGGTGAGTTATCTCAATCCCTAGAACATACTTGAGTTCCCCTAAGTTCTTAGTCTAAAAGTGGCTTTGAAGAGATGTTGTTTCAGCCTTTGAATACCATCTTGATCATTGCTCGTATCACAATGTCATCCACATAGACAATCAAATAAATACCTTGCCTACTGAAATCGTATGATAGAAAGTGAGTGATCTGCGTACTCAGGAGTCATGCCAAACTCTAAACCCACGAGGCAAGCCGGCGGGAAACCAAGCTCGAGGGACGGCTTTAGGCCGTATAATGAGCGATTAGTAGCCTACATACAATCACTTTTCCTTAAACATGAGCCTGGGTGGTGGTTCCATATAGATCCTTTGCCGGCGCAACCATAGATGTGAGAGAAGGCAAACAAAGGGCAATCTTGGCGACAAGAAAAGGTATCATAGTAGTGAAACCATGAACTGAGTTTACCCCTTCTACGACTAACCAAGAAGCCTTAAGGCGATCTGACCATTGGGACTTGATCTTCCAGGTAGCTACACTTGACGACATCCCGACATGTGTTTGCCCGATAGGTAAGGTGGCCCGGGTCAGTGCCATTAGAATGTAGAGTAGCCATTTCCTCAACCTTAGACTGTTTCCAACCTGGATGGGATAGAGCCTCATACACAGTTTGTGGAACATAAACAAAAGACGAGGTATAAATAAAGGCAAAATATGGAGAAGATAAACGATGATAAATCATAAAGTTATAAATAGAATGGGTGTAAAGATGAGCGTAGTACCTTTGCGATTAGCGATGGGAAGATCATCGGGAGGCAGCCCAGGCCGACGTCGTGGAGGAAGGCATCATGGGAGATGAGTCGGGTGGAGGCCCGATGTCGATACGAACAAGCGGGTATAAACTGTGGTTGAGGGGTAGTTGGAGGTGTGGTAAGGTATCTAAAACGGAAAGTGACAGAGATGGGACACCATAGCCCAGGAGGAGGGGGTGATAGGGAACATAGAAAAGTTCTCAAAAAATGTAACATCGGCAGACACACTTCTTGGCTATGGCTGAGAGCTTGTCTTGCCCGGGAGTAAGAATATGGACAAAATAGACACAACCAAAGACATGAGGAGGAAGGCAGAAGAGAGGTTGGTTAGGAAAAAAGATGGAACGAGGGATTTGATCATGTAAGACGGATGATGACATACGATTGATCAAATAACAAGCAGCCCAGGGTAGCATTTCCCGAAAAATATTAGGAACCTTATGATGGAGTAAAGAGTGCGAAGCAATTTCAACGAAATGACGATTCATGTGTAGCCACTGTGCAGCTGTGAAATTAATAGCTATGAGAAGTTGATGGAGAATCTCACGTGAAGATGAAAGAAGGAGAATGATGCATAAAAGATATTCCTTGGCATTATCACTTCGTAGGATACAAATTGACGTATTAAATTGATTCAGAACTTGACATGGAAACTCTTTGGAAAATAGAATAACATAGCTCGAGTTTCATTAAAAATATCCAAGTACTACGAGAATAATCATCCTATAAAAGTAACAAAGTCTTAGGAACCCCCAGGTACTCGGTCCAAGACATGACAGGACATGACCGAGGACTCGAAGGGAGACTTTGTTAGTTGATACAGGCGCACAGGGAATGGGGACGTGATGTTCCTGTGGCGTGCCTCACCTCAAGTGGATTCAAACCTGAAATGGTAAGAACCATTTCGGGACAATATTGTGGTTGATTTCAGGGAGTGTAGGTCAAGGGAAGGTATCCATGGGGTGTAAATAGTGAGGACAGCAGGGATGAGACCACAAACCTGTATTCTATAATGTCGTCTTCACTAACCACAGTCTTGCAATGTGATAGAATTATCATACAATATTATCAAACAATTAAGGTCACAAATCAACTTACTGATATAAATCAGATTAAAAGGAGAATTAGGAACATAAAGGATAGTAAGGAGTACGAAAGGAAGAGGACATGTCGAACCGATTCTTTTAGCCATGGTTTGAGATCCATTAGCTAAAGTAATCATGGGTAAAGGTGATGTAATAGTAAGAGAAGAAAAAAGATCCTTATTACTAAAGAGATTATCAGAGGCTCTAGAATCGAGAATCCATGGACCAAGTGATGAGGAATATGTAAGACATGTAGAGGTATTACTAGTCTGGGCAACGGACGAAATTGATGTAGATTTGGCTGCCTGAGTGAGGTGGAGGGACTCCTTTTACTCATTGAGTGTAAGAATAACTCCCGAAGATGTGGATGAGTTCCCTTTAACAACCATAGAAGTGAAAAACCAACAAAATCAACTGAATAAGAAAGAGAGCAAGAGTACCGAGGAGCGAAACACAATTCTTGAGAAGGTGAGAGAAGCACATTGGAGGTGCGGGGCTCGAGAAGCGAAGCGATCCAGCTGGTAGTGGGTAGGTCGCGGGAATCTCTGAGAAATCTAGGGTTTCATAGCTTGTTGGAGAGAAAAAAAAAGAAGGAAAAAGTCATAGATGCAGGCCTCAAATGGAGAAACCAAGGGGCTGGGAAAGACTGTCGAGGGAGGACGACTTAGTTGGGAGAAGGGGGTGGCTGGAATGTCAGTCACGCACAGTCATGCACCCACGTGTTGGCTCGTGGTGGCTGCTTTAGAGGAAAGATCATGCACGTGGAGGCGTGTGAATGACTGGTTGTTGTTAGGGTTTATGTCGGCTGGTAGATCGAGTCCCCACACACCTAATGGTGGGATCGCCGACCTGAAACAACGTTGTTGAAAAAAGTCGTCGAAAAATTTTCCGGTAGCTAGGGTGATCTGATGGCGACAGAGGGTTCTAGAGATGAAGGTGGGGTGGCCGGAGTGTGGTACGACCACTAGATGGGTTGTCGGAATTGGAAATTTAGGAAAACCCTAACTTGAGCCTTCCATGGCTTTGATATCATGTGAAATGAGAGAAGAAAATAATGTTTTTCTTTTATTGATTGAATGAATTACACGGTATAGAGACACCTATATATTTACAAAATAATGGAACAAAAAAGGGAACAAAATAAAATGTAAAAGAAAGGAGGATATTACATGCGCAAAGCGAAGAATAAACAAAGAATATCAGAAATATTATGATTATAACGCTTTGCAAGATGTATTTTGTGTATTCTCTAGCTTCTTTTGAAGGGCTGGTTAGTTTTTGTTTTGCGCCCTTTTTGGTATAGGCCCCTAGCCCCCTTCTTGTATACGTCCCATATACTGTTGGGGTGTCCCAATAGCTTCTTTTTTATTAATATATCTGCTTTGATTATTCAGCAAAAAAACAAAGAGGATAAGTTTACAAATGGAAAACATAGTTAACCATTACACATTAAAAAGTTATACATTTCCAAGGGTTTGGCACCAGTCTTCTAGAAGGAGCTTTGTGCGTGCTGTGGGGCGGGATTGTGCGCGCTCCATATTCATTAGTAGAGATCAGTTCTGAATATGTGGGTGTCATTTGATCGGGAAATGCTTCCATAAGATTAGATTTTGCACCTCATCTTTGAGATCAGTCATAGACTCTAGGATCACTTTAGACTATTCCCAAGACCCCGATCATAGATGATTCGCCTCTCATATAAATCTGTGAGTCAAAGTGAGTTGGTAATCCACGCAGATCTTAACAAGTGGTATTGTTAGGCTTTCTTTAAAAGGCACCTTGTTTTGGGTGAGCAATCAAAGTCCTGAACTAGAAAGCCAAAGATGCCAAAGATTTCTCCACCTCAATCTTTATGGAAAATATAGAATTCAGAGAGTGAATAAAAAGTACTTGCTAAGTGAAAATTGCACATCCCTCAAAGGTTTTGGAGTGTTCAATTTCTTAAATGTTTAGATCAACAAATCAGGAGAGTTGAAGTAAATACACAAGAACCATGTAGGGAGCTCTGGTTTTCTTATTTTCTCCAATCTGCTCATCTGCAGCACATTTTCCTTTTTCCAAAGACCTCTCCTTTACCCTTTCCTATATATTGAGAAAGCTACCCTCAAATCCCAAGATCTATAAGGTTATTTGACTAATTCTCTTTTTTAAAATGAAGATGTAGTGCCCTTTAGTTAACCTAAGGCAACTTGGTACTAGAAATCATTAGAGATCATTGGGGTACAGTGACAAAGACTAACTGTAAGCCTGTAGGTGAGAGATTTGTTACAGAGGCTAAGATTCTGGTTCTGTTGGAGGGTCCTGCAAGCTAAATCTTTGGGCCTTATCTTGCAATGGGGTGATATTCTGATGTCATTTGGGTTGGGGAGCATTTAAGAGCCAGCACTCTACTCATTTAGCTTCCTTGTCATTATTTGATTTTATTATTTCATTGAGTTGTAAGTGAGGCAAGGAAGTTTATTTCTTTTGCATCTCTCTTCTGTTTTGGGCTTAGGCACCTTGTATGCCTCATGTATACTTATGGTGCGTTCTTTGGTGGGTGCTCGTAACATAATTGCTTTTACTGTTAGAAGAAAAGGAAAAGCGGCTTATGGTTGTTGCCCCACCAATCAAGCAGCTGACCTTTTGGCCAAAAAGGTGAAATTGTTCAATGCCTTTTTTGGGGATCTTTACCTCCTTGAGGTGTAATTGGTGTTTATATTATGCTTGCTCTTAGGTTTTTGTGGTCTTCCTCAGTTG
Source organism: Tetrastigma voinierianum (assembly GCA_016808115.1). Lineage (NCBI taxonomy): Eukaryota > Viridiplantae > Streptophyta > Magnoliopsida > Vitales > Vitaceae > Tetrastigma > Tetrastigma voinierianum. The sequence continues at coordinate 210,995 of JAEQBH010007984.1, read as the reverse complement.
ATCAGCTTTGATCAGATTTGAATTTTTCTGTAGAATGTCTTGTCCTTTCTTGATCTTTTTAATTAACAGAAAGGTGTGTTTATAAGAAAAAGAAAGGACAACATATAAGTTCAAGATGTTGTAAGGCGGCAAGAACAGATCGAGTTTATTAGAAAATATCTGACAATAATAAGGCTTAAGATAAGCAGATTGTTAGACAAGGATTCCTATTGCAGATAAGGACCCTGATAATTAGGTCTCTCACAAGCTCCTGTAACCTCAAGAAAATGCCTGAATATCAACCAAATCTCATTAAAAAAAAACAAGAATTCAAGCAAGAACACCTATCTCTTCTCTAAGCATTAGGGATTTAGCAGGTAGTGCATCAAGAACCTATATTTTTAGCTGTTTACCATTATTGGCAAGGTCGACCATTTTCATATTCCAAGCCACAGCTATATCAAATAACCTCATCATATTAATGCAGTTGCAGTTAGTAATTGTAAAATATGGAATCACCCAGGCAGCGTAACAAGATTTATTTCAGAGGGAGCCCAATGCTTAAAGACCTCAGAAAAGCCACCATTGATCATCCCAGGTGTGGCAAAGAGAACACAGGGTCCAGGAGCATTTATAAGAGATCCACTCAAACTACAGACAACTCAGAGATAAGAATTTAAATAAACCAAAACTAAAAGATTAACTATGTGCAATCAACAGAGAATAATATCAGTTATTCTGAAACCAGCATGAGTTTGACAGTTTTTGAGAGCCAAGTTAATGGAACTAGAAACAACAGCAGAAATACTAATCAAGTAGTGATACCACATGCTTAGCAAAAATTAATCAAGTTGCACTAAAATGACACACACTTATGCATATCTATATATAATTAATGTAATTACAAATACAGTCACCAACAATAACAATTCAGAAGAAAGAACAGAGAGAGAGAGATAACAACATTTCTTGAATGGTCTGGAGCTTTAAAGTGTGAAGCCTAAGCCGAAAGACAAGTACAAAGACCTTAAAGGTGAAGGAAGCATCAGTGTGCACCTACACTGGGGCATTCAAAATTCAATTAAATAGATTTTTTTTGCAAGAGAAATACACAACTATATCTTAGAAAATCCTAAATCCCAACTACTTAGGTTGGCTGTATGAATCCGCTTGTGCTGTTGCAGAGTCATGTCCATAAGTTATGACAAAGGTACTTTATTGGGCATTTGTTTACCAAATGCAAACAACTAAGCAAACGCGTACTAACAGAGTATCGATTGTTTTACTTTTTGAAAGATAAATACCAGAAGCATAACATAGTTTTTCCAAGCACTGAAATCAAGCCATCTTGCAATCATAACATTACAAGTTCCAAATCATATGTGAATTTTGGAGAGAAAATTCTGGGAATTTTGGGAGAGAAAATTCTGTTCCAATATGCTTGAACTTACAAGTATACACGCATAAATACAAGGTACAGTATTAGGCCATAAAAGGAAAAAAGATACTATTCTATTCTAAATGATACAATATTTGAAAATATGGAAGAAATAGCTTATTCCTATTCTATACTAGTAAATATTTCCTTATCTAAGTAAGGAATAAACAATTCCCTACAGATTTTCTGCACTCCCCCTCAAGGTGGGTTGTATGTTATGCAAATCCAGCTTGTGACTCAATTCTTCAAAGTTTGTTCATGGAAGAGCTTTGCTGAGGATATCTGCAACTTCTAATCTCGAAGGGATATAGGCCAACTGGACTATTTGTTTCTCAATCTTCACAAAGATAAAGTGTTTGTCTATTTCAATATGTTTGGTTCTATCATGATGCACCGGGTTCTTGGCAATTCTGATGGCAGCTTGATTGTCACAGAACATCTTGGTAGGCTTTCCTGTAGTAACTCCCAGTTCATTGAGTAGCTTTTGAAGCCACATTTATTCACAAATACCAAGTGCTAGTGCTCGGAACTCTGCTTCTACACTGCTTCTTGACACCACTGATTGTTTCTTGCTCCTCCATGTTACAAGGTTCCCCCATACATATGAACAATATCCAGATGTTGATCATTTATCTAAGACATCTCTAGCCCAATCAGCATCTGAGAAAACTTCTAATTCCTTGTTTTCACTCTTTTTGAACAATAATCCATGTCCAAGAGTCATCGTTAGATACCTTAGGATCCGATCTACTGCTACCATGTGCTCTTCAGTTGGATTGTTCTTGTATTGACTTGCAACACTAATTGAGAAGAGAATGTTAGGTCTAGTGAGTGAAAGGTAGATAAGACAACCTACAAGTCTCTGATATCTCTCCCTATCAACTGGTGCTCTATCTCCATTCCCTCTTATCTTTTTAGTAGAGTCCATTGGAGTGTCTGCTAGCTTGCATCCAAGCATGCCTATCTCTTTGAGTAGGTCTAGGGTGTACTTTCGTTGAGATATGACAATTCATTTCTTTGATCGAGTCACTTCCATACCTAGGAAGTATCTGAGAGGGATCAAGATCTTTAATCTCAAATTCTTTAGCAATGAGTTTCTTTAATCTTAAAAGCTCATCCCCATAATCACCAGTTAGGTTAATATGACAATTATTACAACTATCTTCTTCTCCAAGGAAAACTTCACAAACAAGTTATGATCAGCTTGACACTCTGTATATCCATACTTTACCACTGTTTTGGCAAATTTGTCAAACCATGCACGAGGAGATTGTTTTAGACCATATAAAGCCTTTTTCAGCCTACATACCATTTGGTGGTTAGAAGGAGTCTCTAGTCCTGGTGGAACCTCCATGTACACTTCCTCTTCCAAGTCACCATTCAAAAAGGCATTTTTGATGTCCAACTAATACAATGGCCATTATTGGTTTGCTGCAATATAGAGTAGGATTCTAATAGTGTTGAGTTTGGAAATTGGAGTAATTGAGAATCAATTCCACAAGATTGAGTGAAGCCTTTAGCTACAAGGCGAGCTTTAAATCTTTCAATGCTCCTAATTTCCTTATATTTAATGGTAAAAACCCATTTACATCCAATTGGTTTCTTTTCAGGAGGTAGCTTTGATATTGCCCAAGTGCCATTGTTTTCTAAAGCTCTGATTTCTTCACCAACAGCCTGTTTCCATGCTGGATTTCTAAGAGCTTCCTGAATTATGTTTGGAATTTGTACACCATCAAGGGCTGAAATAAAGGCTCTGTATGAGGGAGATAATCCTTCATAGGATACAAATTGACCAATAAGGTGATTTGTACACGATATGACACCCTTCCTTAGAGCAACTGGCAAATCAGAATCATCAATAATAGGGAAAACATACTCATGATCTAAAGTTTCCTTACCTGAATGAATTTCTGTAGCATGTGGATTTGGATAAGAGTTTTGGTCATGTATGGGAGGTGTTACATCCTCTATTCGCTCATAGGGCCTTCTCCTTTTAGTGTAGACATGAAGTTCCTCATTTGAAAGTTGCTTGCTCCTTCTAGGTACATGGGCAACTTGCTCCCAGGCTACTGATTATTAAGTGAAGACTATGATGACTTAGAGAGTATGTTTTGGGATGGCTAGGATGACTCAGAGAGTACATGGTGTGAAATGAGAGAAGAAAATAATGTTTTTCTTTATTGAATGAGTGAGTTACATAGAATAGAGTATACAAAATAATGGAACAAAAAGGAAACAAAATAAAGTATAAAAGGAAAAATGATAATATACAAAAAAGGTAAAGAATAAACCCAGAATATCTAAGAGAATATTCTATGATTCTCGACACTCCCTCTCAAGCTGGAGCATATAGGTCAAATGCACCAAGCTTATTACAAATGTACTTAATTCTAGGACCTCTGAGAGATTTGGTGAACACGTCCACTAGTTGGCCACTCGAGTTGGTAAAACTAGTAATCATGCATCCTGATGCGATCTTCTCTTTGATGAAGTGATAATCCACTTCAATATGTTTGGTCCTCCCATGAAAGACCAAGTTTGATGCGATGTGGAGAGCAGCTTTAATAAATATATTAGCTCCATTTGTTAATCCTTCCCAAATCTTAGCTCCTGAAGAAATTGTCTTAGCCATATGAGCTCACATGTGTAACCGTAGCTCGTGTGCATGACACTTGACACAGCTCTGACATCGTGTTTCTTACTCTTCAGGGATCTTTAGGTTTCCCGCGATAAATACACAATACACAGAAGTGGGCGTCTATCTACGGGTGAAGGCATATACCCAGGTCTGCGTCCTGATATCACGATGATGGGTGTGACCTTTGTTTTCATCTGACAACCCTTGGCACGGTATTTTAAAGTAGCTATAATGGAGGATACCAATCAGCGGCTTGTCGTTAGGTAACATATGGTGATTGCAAGAACCGGCTAACAACACTCATCGAAAAGGAAATGTCTAGTCAAGTGATGGTGAGATAGTTTAGTTTTCCCACAAGTCGTCGATATCTCCTTGGATTAGCATAGAGGCGCCATCACAGTACAAGCTTGGTAGGATCCATAGGAATTAATACATGGAGTTCTAAATCACAGCATATATGTCTCTTCTAATATTTCAGAGTATACTTTCTACGATTCACTTAACCACCTTTGGATTTAGATTAAGTTATCTCGATCACTAAAAAATACCCAATTTCCCCAGGCCCTTAGTGCAGAGAAATTATTTGAGAGGATGATGTTCAACCTCTGAATGCAAATCCCGATCATTGCCCGTGATATGATGTCATCCGTAAACAATCAAATAAATGCATTGTCTTTGAAGACTTGTATGATGATAAGCAGAGTAGTCTCTTGTACTCAGGTCATCTGAGCTCACGAACCACGAACTAAGCGAAAGCGAACTAAGCTCGAGGAATTTGCTTTCGGCCCATATAATGAGTGGTGTAGCCTACATACCGATCCAGACTCCCCCTGAGCAACAAACCCTTGTGATTGCTCCATATATGGGCTCACTACGCGGTCGCCGTGTAAGAAGGCATTTTTATGTCAGTGATACGAAGACGAAATTCCATGAGGCCATAGATGGGAAGGCAAAGAGAAGCGATCTTGTGATAGGGAAAATGTATCATAGTAGTCGAAACCGGCACGAGTGTACCCCTTTGCATGACTAACGAGCCTTAAGGCGATGGCTCGACCATCGGGGCGATCTTCCTTTGTATACTTGACCATCAACGGTGACACCGGTGGGTAAAGTAACCGGGTCCCAGTGCGTAGAGTGTAAGGCGACCATTTCCTGACCATGCTGCTTTGTTCTAGTCCGGATGGGATAGAGCCTCATGCACAATTTGTGGAATAGAAACAGAAAACAAGGTGGAAACAAAGGTAGAGTATGGAGAAGATAAATGATGATAAGTAAGGAAATTATAAATATGATGGGGGTTGAGTAGAGCAGGTACATTTCGAGTAAGCGATGGAATAATCAGTGGGAGATGGCAAGATTGGCATTGTAAAGGAGGGTGCCATAGGAGATGAGTCAGCAGGAGGCTCGGTGTTAGTACACGGGCGACGAGTATAAACCGGCAATGGTTGAGGTGGAGTAGCCGGAGGTACAGGTAAGGTATCCAGGATGGGGTAAAGAAGGGGTAGAGATATGACGCCAGGCTAAAGAGGGTGGTTGATAGAAGCGACATCAGAAGAGTTCTGAAAAAAATGCTCTTGACATCGAGGCGAGAGAATAAATATCGACATGTATTAAGGGAGATGATGATAACCTCGTTGAAGCTGGGAATAACCGAGGAAGACACACTTCGTGGCTTTGGCTGAAAGCTTGTCTTGTCCAGGAGTAAGAATATAAGGACAAAACCAGCCTTGGCCAAAAGACACGAGAGGCGAAGAGAGGTTGGTTTGGAAAAAGAATGGAATGAGGGATTTTATCATGTAAGATGGATGACGACATACGATTGATCAAATAACAAGCGGCTAAGGTAGCATCCCTCCAAAAACGTTGAGGAACCTTATGATGGAGTAGGAGAGTGCCGGCCGATTTCCAGCGAATGAAGCGGTTTTTTGCGCTCAAACCACTCCATTCATTGAGGAGTGTAAGTCTGAAGGGCGGTGACAGAATCGCATGTGAAAACAAAAAAATAGGAGAATGGTCCAAAAAGATATTCCTTGGCATTATCACTTCATAGGATACAAATTGAAGTATTAAATTGAGTTCGAACTTCAACATGGAACTTCTGAAAAATAGAGAATAACTTTGCTCGAGTTTTCATTAAAAATGGCAATCTGGCAAAGAATAATCATCTATAAAAGTAACAAAATCTTTGGAACCAAAAGTAGACTTGTGCAGGAAAGGACACGGCAGTCGGTGTGGAATGACTCGAAATGAGACTTTGTCTGTTGATCTAGGCGCTTAGGGAATGTTTCTGAAATATGTTTCTCGGCGACATACTTAACTCACACTTAGTGAGGAATGAAACAAAACGAGGAACCATTTTCGAGAAACTTGGAAATATTCGAGATGTGAGCGGCCCATGAATAGGAGAGAAGAGTATCCATGGAAATCCTGGCTTGGAGTGTAGACGATGAAGGCAATTGAGATAGAAGAGAGGCCTGAACTCACGTCCTATCTGTCGTCCTCCGTACTCAGATCACGCAATGTGATAGAATTATCGAGGAAAGGAGTAATCGAGCAATAAAGGTCGCAGGTCGACTTGCGATAAAAGTAGGATTAAAAAGAGAATCGGGAACATAAATGACAGAAGGGGTGTGGAAGGAAGAGGACATGTCGAACCAATTCCTTTAGCCATGGTTTGAGATCCATTAGCTAAAGTAATCATGGGTAAAGGTGATGTAATAGTAAGGGAAGAAAAAATATCTTTATTACCGTAAATGACCCAGAGGCTCAATCGAATCCGTAGTCCAAGATGTGAAGCCAGTAGAGCATTACAATCCCGGATAACAGACAAAATATATGCAAATTTGGTTGCTCGAGTGAGGTGGAGGTACTTCTTATACTTGTTGGCTGTAAGAATAACTCCCGGAAGTGTGGATGAGCTCCCTTTTGCAACCATAGAGAAGAGAAATCATCATAAAATTGACCGAATCAACAAACAAGTACTTCCAAAAGTAACAAACAACTCCCAAGGGCCTGAATGTGTCGTAAAGTGTTGGAAAGCATTTTCGAGGGAGGATTCGACGATGAAAGACTGGGAACTAGTCCACTTGGGAAGAAAATGGGAAAAATGGCATTTTTCGACCTTGAGTGGAAGCCAGGTGTGAGGGGACGGAATCGGTAGGCGCGGCTACTTGGTGGGTATTTGTCGTCGGAAGTGGAGCCCGCCTTTACGCCTTCATGCGGCGGCGCAGAGATCTTCTTGGAGGAGAGTAGCACACATGGCGACACGTCGGCGACCTTCGGCCTTCGGGAGTTGGCTGCGGAGGATGGGTAATCGGGTCTTGAGTGATCCCAATGGTGTGGTCGTACGGCCGGGAGTTTGAAGACAGTCCACGAGAAAATTTTAGACAAGCGACCCGGAGTGTTTTGAAGAAGGCGAAGAGTTCCGATGTTTTCTGCGATGAAGGTGGAGTGGCTAGGAAGGGTCGATCACCCGAATGGGTTGTCGGAATTGAGACATGGCAAAACCAGCGAACCTTTCATGGCTCTATTACCATGTGAAATGAAAGAAGAAAAGAATGTTTTTCTTTATTAAATGAGTGAGTTACATGGTATACAGACACCTATATATATACAAAATTGTAGATAGAAGGACAAAATAATTAAATGACTAAATTCCTTGTGTTTTTCATTAATCCATTGTGAATATATATATATAATACAACCCGATCTAACCTTCTTAATAGATTCTGACTCTATAAGCAGGTTTCTAATAGATTACAACCACATGTAAAGTAAATATATGTATAACAATCTCCCCTCAAGTTTGGAGCATAAATATTAATCAAAATATTATTCTGTAGATAACTAACAGATCTCCATTTAAACCTTTGTGAAGATATACTTGTTCTCAGTTTTTCACGCATATCTGTCGAGAGCGAGTTTGTATTTTCTCGAGCAGTGTGATCTATCTTAATAATGGCAGTTCGTTCGTGAATGCGGGATTATGCGATATGAGAGGGCGTCCTGGAGGTCGTCGCGAGAGTTACGTTGGGATTGTGGTGATGTGAAATGCCGACTTTCATCAAGAGTTGATGAAGCAGCATAATCTTACATACGAGAGCGTGTCATCGCTGCATATTCGGACTCTGCTTGTTTAGATCAGAGGGCCATTTTCTGTTTCTTCTCTTCCATGAGACTAGATTCCCTCGACAAAGACATAGTAACCTATAATTAGCCTTTCATCCTCAGCCAGATCTGCCTATGTCGGCCTTCAGAGTGAAGCAGCTCAGTCTGTATGCCCGTGATTGTGTATAAAATACCACGTCCAGGAGCTCCTTTCAAGTAGCAAAGAATTAAGTTCTCACAGAAATTGATATTGATCGATTGTAGGAGAAGACATGTATTGAGCACATCTGATAAAGTGAGCAATATGGGGCACAATTATTTATAAGGTAATTAACTTCCCGACTAATCTTATGGGATCCTTTCCCGAATGTCTGTTTAGCCTTGTCTAATGGGGTGTAATGCAGGAACCATGGGAGCGCATGGTTTTACCCCGACTCCAGTCTCAAACTGATAGATCAAACTGTTTCCTTTGAAATATGAAGATTTCATGTTTGCTTCGCATAGCACAATGTCAAGTATCTTAGCATCCCTACCAAGTCCTTTTTGTAATGGAATTGACTTTGAATAAGAACCCAGGAATGAGGTGTGCTAGAGTCGACTCAGGTGATATGATATCATCGCATACTACAATGAATGATGCTGACCCAGGTTTCACGTAGAAGACGGAGTGGTCGGTTACTCTTTTGCATGCCTTGAGTTTCTCAGCGGCTTAGCTGAATTTAATAAGGCCACGCACGTGGACTGCGTTTCAAACCATACAGACTTTCGAGAAGGCGACAAAGCCCTCTATCTCCCACAAGTAATAGAGCGCTTGGGCGAAAAAAGCCGAGATGCCGCCTCACTCCACGGAAGGTCGCAGAAAGGCGTTAATATTAAGATGGTGGAGATCCCGATTATAAGTGGCAGCCGAGGGAACTAAAATCGGAACGGATGTCATTTTTACATTCAGCGGGGGGAAAGTCTTCGAAATAGTGACGCCCGTAGAGTGCAGGCATGCCATTTTAGCAGCAAGACGGGCTTTCAAGCTAGCGATGGATCCATTGGAATTAACGCTCTTTGTGAACCTGACAACGTCAATGGCTTTCTTTCGATAGGTAAACAAACCAAGTCCCAGAGTACCATTGTCGGCGAAGCAGCCATCTCTTCTATCATGGCACTACAGCCATGCAAAGGTGAAGCGAGGGCTTAAGAAACCTTGTTAGAAGCCCGCGAAATAGAGTTCGAGGATGCGATAAAAGAACAAGAGCGTGATGACAGTGGCCATGGGTTGAGGAAATTGGATGAGCACACTGATGTTTACCTTTACGGAGAGCAATAGGAAGATCATCACTGAGAATTGGATCCGATGTCAAAGCAATTGGTGGAGGGCTCGAGACTGGGGGGTTTTGACGTCGAGTGTAAACCTGAGTGATAGGAGGTTTTACCTGAGCAGGGACAACAACAAGTTCGGGAGAGACAATGGGTGAGGAAGAGTATAAACAAACAGTTTTCTTCCTCCCCACACGACTTCGATAACACCGATGAATGGAAGGGGAAAATGGAGTAGTCTCGAAAACCTTGGCTTGTCCAAATAGGCCAGTAACGTTGAAGAGGTGAGACACCTATACCCTTTTTAACATGAGGAATATCATGAATACTTGAGATCGAGTTTAGACGCGAGGACGGAGATCCGGAACAAAGCATGTGCATCAGGAATACCTTAGGGATCAATAGAAACAACGGATTATTTTGGAAACAAGCTGAGTGGTAGGAATTAGTCTAATTAGGAATCGATGAGGGCATCCTTTGTTAATAAAAAAAAAAGCGTGGGCTAACGTGCGCGCAAAAATGTTTAAAGGGACATTCATTAGGAACAAAAGGGCGAGTAGTCTGAGAAGATGTACATTCTTTACCATTTACCAGATTACGAGAGGGTGTATCAACACAGTGCAATGGAGAATCTCGTATTTGTAACATGAAGGGTGAAAAGGTTGAATGAATATTCCTTGGCATTATCACTTCTCGATGTTTTGCCTGAAAGGCATGAAATTGTTTTTGAATTTTAGTGCAAGGTACTAAAATGAGAAAAGGTGAAAATGACTTATCATTGAATAAACTAAGTGACACGAGAGAAATCATCCCACAAGGTAACAAAATATTTAAGCCCGAGTCAAAGCCAATTGAATGAGGACACAAACATCATAATGATCTAACTCAAAATGAGCGGAAGCTCGTTTATTGCGTTTTGAAGTAGCACGAAGACTTGCTAGTCCTCGCGGCTTGATGCGAAGTATCGCTTGTCAAATGTCTGATGTATGAAATTTACAGATAGATCCATAGGAAATTGTGGTGTTTTATGCTAATATCAATACAAAGTGCTTCTTTGGTACTTGAACATTTTTTTATTTTAGTAGTGTTTATTTTCTTTTCACTTTTTCTTTGTGAATTTTGTTGTTTTTGTTTTGGCAGGTTTAAATCACACTGATGGATCACGTCATTCGAGTAGACAATGACCTAGCTCTTTGTCGACAAATAAAATTAGGCGGTGACGATGAGCATCGAGAGATTGTGACCTTCAAGAGTGAAATTCGAGTGTGGCACAGCCTTATGCATCGATGGTTATGCTCGATATGGAGTACCCTTACTATGCTTGGCTTGATCATAATTTGGGGATGGAGTCATCACCCGACACCTCATGGAATACAAGCTCGCCTCTTCGCCTCATGATCAAATATCAAGCTAGAAGAAAAAATGAACCCGATTGGAAAGGAGTTCATCCTGAATTAGTCATTGAAAATGCTGAATTTAGAAGATCAAGGGTTGAAATTGACTATTCTCAAGTTGGGTTGCTTGGGTTTCTTGATCAAAAGGAGAAAAGTCAACTTCCAAATGGGAGAATGACAAAGTTAGAGGCAACCATGGCTGAATTAGAAAGAATTTGTGTTGAATGTGCAACATCTCAAGTTCAACTCATGGAAGCAACAAGGGCTAAGGTTCAAATTCAGCCTACGCCATTCAAGAGCATGAAAGAAGAGATTGCTCCAATTGCCACTTCTTGTACTCAACTTACATTTGAGAAAAAACAACCTAAACAAGAGGAGAGTATAAGTATACAAAAACTAGTGGCCAAATATATGAAGGAACGTTACAATGTCCTTTGAAGGATGACACGAGAGCTTGCCATCCAACCTTGAGGAGACTAAAGAAGAAGAAAGTGTGAGCCTCTGATGAAGAAATCACCTCGGATAGTAATTAGAAAAACTTGAGAAATTCCCGAGTGGAAAATGATACACATACTTTAAGGAAGCATAAGTGTGAAAGGAAGAGCAAGCCTTGACTTCGAAATTATATGAAAAGATAAATGATGAGGTTGTAAAGACTATTCTGGAGATGGCTCCATGGGGTGAGAGATGCATGAAGAGTTGAAAGATGAGAAGATGACCCCTATTCCCAAGGTAAAGGAGTGCATTATTCAGTTGTTTAAGGAAATGGAAGCCACCATTGTGAAAAAAAATTAAAATAAAATAAAAAATAGAAAATCTAAAAATAATGATATTGGAAGACTATGTGATCAAGTTGCTGATTGAGCACAATTATCACCTCTTAGAGAAGGATGGAGGCAGGACTCATCGCCTCTTAGAGAAAGATGGAGGTAGGAAATACCAACATATCCGTAGTTGGTAAGAGTCACAGGTACCTTGGACTTGAAAAGCGAACAGCTTCTTGAGAAGCGACCCACGTTGGTTTTCTTTCCCTTTCTATTTTGTAGTTAGTTTTGAGCTGTTTTTTGAATAAATTTTCATGCTTGATTTTGTTTTTTAATGTTTAGTTTTGAATTTCAAGTTTTTGGGGGTTTCAAAGCTGGTTTGAAAACTAAAATGTTGAAATCTTGGAAGTTGATTATTCTAGGAAGCTTAAAAACCAAGAGGAAATATATTGAAGCATCCCTTCATCTGGACTTAGGTCTAACCCCTCTTAACACCTTTGCCTCTAAAGCGAGCCATATTCATTGGAGCAACACGGGAGCTTGATCAACCTCGGAGTACTCATTATCTATTCTTGCTTTTGTTCACACATTGAGGACAATGTTTAATTCAAGTTTGGGGAGTCGAGAATTCAATTTTTTTTTTCAAAAATCCAACTTTTGTATCTCCTTACCTATTTTAGTTTTTACTTTATTTGTTAAGGTTGTTTGCATGTGTTTTTCTTTCTTTTGTTTTTTTTTCTCAAACAAGTTGGGTTGGTGCCTAGTATTGATTTTGAGAATGCATTGGTTTTGTGCTTAAGTTGTTGTCTTAGTCAAATTTGGGATACCTTTGCCTTTGTTTGATCTAGGACTTGAGTGTATCTTTTGGTTGTGGGAGACTTGGCTTGAATAACCCCCTTGCTTCTCAAGAAATTATTTCTTATGGGAACTCCTACACACACCGGGTCTCGTCATACACTTTGGCTCCACCGATGTATAGTAAAATCTAAGGAATGCTAGATATATCTGTCGAAGCAGATATTTCCAACCTTGGATACGATCACATGTAAAGTTTGATACATCTTATAACAATAACAATGAGAGATTTTCATAGGAATTGGAGCGTTGAATAGGTTAAACATGTCTTTAGATACTTTCATGAAAGTGATTTTATTTTCGACTAATGAATTTATTACATCGATCATAGCTTTTCACCACTGCTTTTAACCTCGTATTTTTATTTGAGATTTGGGGGAAAATGCAGGGAAAGTAAAAATAGTTGAAGAAAAATAAAAATAGATATTTATATTGAAATTAATAAATTATTTTTTACATGCTTCTTCAAACTTATTTACTTATTTTTCCTTGTTACATAAAATTAAATAATTTTGAAATACTTAGAATTTCCTAACTAATTTGGATTACATATTGGTTTTCTTTTGTATTTTAAGTTGTTAGCTTTCGATTTTACAAACTTATTTTCATAACAATTTTCATGGTAGAGCCTTTAATGATTGAGAGATTGCTTCTACAGCTAGGGATCTTCTGTCTTTGCAAATACTTTAAACTGTTAGCGATAGAAAATAAATGGCATTGATAAAGTCATTAGGAAGGGGGCTATCAATGCCAGCTTCATAGTTAGTGAAGCTTTCAAATCTCAAAACTGGGTTTTACTTGCAATTTCTTTTTCCCATAGAGGGCATTTGGGTGCCTAGTGCCATTTTTAAGGTAGCGTTTTCTTGGACGGCGTGGGAAAGGTCGCCAACTTCTGGACAAATGTCAGAAGGATGACATCTTCCCGATGGATGCTGTCCCAGCGAGTATCTTGAGGGAACGATTCACCTCCTTCTCCATTGTTCGGTTGTTAGTCACTTGTGGGATATCATCTTCTCTTTGTTTGGGTTCTCTTGGGTTTTCCCCAAGATGGTTAAGAATGACTTATTTCAGGATGGAAGAGCTGTCGTGGGGAAAAAGGTTAAAATTTGGAGTGATGGGTTTGCAGCATGCATTTTTAGATGTTGAGAATCAAAGAATATTCCCTAGATATTCTTTAGTTTGTCTCCTACATTTTTTATACATTATCCTCTTTCCTTTTTCACTTTATTTTGTTTCCTTTTTGTTCCATTATTTTTGTTATAGCATATATCTACTTTATATGTAGAGTTGTAATCTATTAGGAAGGTTAGATTAGCTTTTGTGTATATATATTCACAATGGATAAATTAAAAACACAAGGAATTTATTCCTCGGTGTTTTGTCAGCTATCTCATTAATTGTCGAGCTGGGAACCGGATTAAGGAACACATTTCAAAATGAGTGGTAAAGGTTGTTTTTCGGGTCTGAATTTGTGAAGGTGTGTTTTTGAAACACCTATTTCAAGGGAGCGTGAGATCTCACTATCAGCTTGAAGAGGTTCTCTGGCTGTCGACGAATTCCTTTGCAAATTCCGATGGCCGGAAAATACGCACGTGTTACTCACGCGTGCGGCCCCTTGGTTTGAGACCCAGATTCTCAGCCGCGCGAGTGTGTGGGTCGCGTGGACTGCATTGCGGTCACGGACTTCTCCACCTTGGTTGGCGCACCTGAAATCAATCCTAGCCATCTTCCACGCTTGTCTAAGCCTTGAAAAAGTGTTTTTCAAACACTTAGTTCCGACAGCCTACCTTTCTAGGTTTTTCTGCCTGATTTCCTTGACCTCTTCGTGGTCCAGAGGTGTTTTGTGAATATTAGGGCCAAGTTCTCCTCTTGGGAAGTGTTTTTCATGAAAATGTGGTCATTATGCTTGCAAGATCCTTTTTTTTTTGGTATGTTTTGGGTTTTTAGATACTTATTCGAGTTAGATCTGCTTCTATGATTAACACGAAACCCTCAGGATGAGTTGTGTGTCATTATTGCCATAATCTAGGACATGTACGTAAGAATTGTAGGAAGTTACAGAATAAAAATCGAAGATTTTAGTTTGTTCATCATTAGAAATCACTTAAGTCTCCATCTACTTCTATCAGTACACTTGTCGAGTCAGGTAAAACCAATACATGTTTTATTTCCTCTTCCTCCACATGGGTCATTAACTCTGGAGCCACCGATCACATGACAGGTAATTTCAGTTTATTTATTACATTTCTAGCATAGCACCAAGGACTTGTTAGTCCCCGGCAACGGTGTCAAAGTATACGTTTGTCAAGTAATACCGTGTACGAAATGTACAGAGATTGATCCACAGGGAAATTAGGGATGCTAACTACCAAAACTAGAATACCTCTCTAATATCCAAACGGTCAAAGGTGATGAGTTGAAATAAAGCTTAAACTAAACTAATGGAATCTAAATCTAACCAATGGGTGGCTGCTGACTAAAGGGATACGAGATGATAAAGTTCTAAGGTATTTGGTGCACTTGGACAGAATCCTCACATATACGGAGCTAGAATTTCATCCTATTGTTTCTTGAAAAAGTTCTCGAGGCGATACTTTAACTATTTAATTACAAGCCTCTTTCAAGGTCGAATAACCTACCCGAGCTAATACTTGGTTTCTAGCTTCTCATTTCTGACCCCCGAGCACTAAAGGTGCTTTAAAACCCCTAAGAACCTCACACACCTCCACATTACGATAAATTTCTACCTTCACTAGGCTTATTAAGTTGATTCACTTGGTAATCTACAATTCTCCTCCTTTCTCGGTTCTCAGAGAACCACCCTCCATATCGAGTTAATTTAGAAATCGGTATGTAAATAAAACCAAGTATGAATCGATAGAGGGTTCGAGTCCTGTGAAGCGATGGAAGAAGGAATTCTAGTAATTAGATATAAGCTTCATGTCAAAGTTACAACCAAAACCCTAGTTAGTAAATTTAGAACGTGATAGAGGTTTGGTACATCATAAATTTAAGATAAAACATGAGAGATAGGAAAGAAGAAACTCTAACTAGCGAAATAATGGCGAGTCTTCAATCGTCTTCTCTACAGTCCCACGTTCTTCTTCAATCTGGATGACTCAATCCTCATCTTCTGATCGAGAAGTCGAGAACAAGGAGGAGAAACCTACGGAGGGTTTCTCCCTCAACACAAAACGTCTGATGGGGACTCTTGATCATCTCCAGAACTCAGCGAGCTCCTTCAGCCACTAAGCGTTGTCTCATCTTATAGGCCTTCGAAAATTTGTTGAACTGGGTTGTACGTGTTCTTTGGGCCAACAGGCCTTACCGTCGCGACGAAGGGGCCCGGCTACTTGACGAAACAGCTGCAATTGTGACTCTTTGCTTTAACGATTTTTCCATCTTTTTTTGCTTGGTTTCATTTCAAAATCTACAAAAACACATTCAAATGAGGATTAGTGCATTCTTTAGAGATATTAGTGTAGATACAGCATTAAACTTTAGCATAAAACACGTGAAAAGTATGCTAAAAATGCTAACAAATTCACACCCTTCACACGCCCAAACTTAGCATTTTGCTTGTCCTCGAAACAAAGACGACCATAAAGAGGGCACTTTAAGATATGAGTGTGAGTATGGTACTAACGACAATTTAAGAGAAAGCTTGGAAATGTTCTAAGAAAACATGTTACAGCTTGAAATGGGATCAAAAACATTTATCATCTCTAAGGGCCAGAGGCATTCAAAATGGCATGGTGATGCGAGTTTGCCCCGAGCCCTCGATAGATGCTCACGGAACTCGGTGAACATGATGTTTTAGGTCTCAAATATAGACTAAGCTTCCAAAATACTCTTCAACCAAACTCAACTCACTCTATTTGAAAGAAATTTAACTAAATCAGGATAAGAATGCACGTTTTATTAAATATTAAGAACTAAAACTAAAGGTAGGAGCGATGCTAAAGAGTTTAGAAAAGTGTGCATGTAGGGATCCGGTGTGACTCCCCACACAGGTTGGTTGGGGAGCCTTGGGTATTCGGTTCCCTCGAACTTTACCCGAATACTCAAGCGAGAGAGCAAGCACTGCTTGTGAATTTAACCCATACTTTGTCCCGATAGCAACAAATAGTGAAGTCGTGACTCGAGCTAGTTTGAGGCAGGGCATTAGGCTTTGAAAGGCCTCTCGAACTATGCTTGGAATTTTGATTAGATAAACTCACTTATCTCTTTTTTTATTTTTTTATTTTTTTATTTTGCATTTCTTTTTCCTTTTCTTTCTTTTTATTTTTTTATTTTTTTATTTTGCATTTCTTTTTCCTTTTCTTTCTTTTTATCTTTTTCTTTTGTTTTTGCATAAGTGGGAATATTACCCTTTAGTCCAAATGTTAAGGTCCAGCAAGCTCAGGGGGAAAAGATGGCAATGATGAGCTTCCTAGCTGCCCTCCCTTCTGAGTATGATTCTATTAAGACCACAGTTTGCCATTACAAAATCTCATCTTTCAAAGACATTGACGGGTTACTCACTTACGAAATATCCTACTTTGCTCTTCCATCTGCCTAGATGAGCAATGCTCTCATTGGTTGGAACATTGGTGAGTCGGGGAGAGAATCCGCGATATAGAAATAATTTCCGAGACGTAACGCTAGAGGGCTATCTTTGGAGGAGTTGTGTGTTATCTTCTTATAAGCTTTGTACATGCGAAACAAGATTGTAAGAAGCTGCAGAACCGGAATCAGAGATTTCCGTCTGCTCATATATCATCCTTTAATGAGGCATATAATCAGTCAGTTCAGTTCTTCGTAAACGAACTCGCCAAGTTCCATTTGTACTAGGAATCATTGAAGTCTCCACTTACTCCGGTTACAGATATTGTTGAATTAATGCTTGAACACATGCTGGCCCGTTTTTCTACCTTCCGGTCACAACATTGAAAGGGAATCTTTTGCTTGTTATGGTGTTAGCATTTGGCACACTAGATGTGTTGGACGAGTTATGGACAAACCTACGAGTAGTGCGATTTTGATGAAATAAATGCATGAAAATAAATCAACATATATGCACAAGACACAGAGGATTGGTCACCTGGTTCGACCTAGCCTACGTTCGCGGGACTAAGCTCGAATGAGAAGGATTTAACTATATATCAATTAGGTTACAGTAGGTCTTATATGAGACAAGGCTCCCCCTTTTTCTAACGTCGCTTTCACCTAATTCTCTCATAGTGAAACATAGAATGAGATCACCTCATTCCCTAAACACCATCTAGACTCCCACAAGCCCAAACAACATCCTTCAACAAGATGTAAAAAAACCTCCCAACAATGAGATAAATTGGGTAATCACTCTGACAAGTATTCAACCCCGCTGACCACCTTCTATTTGCATGTGCTTCTGTTTTGGTGTATTTGCATGAAACATGTCTACTTTGTTACATCATCCTCCCGGGGAATCGAGACTATGATATTATGGATCACATGTTTCTCTATTTTGGTTCAATCGAAGCCCGGCAATATTTGCATATGAAAACCGCGTCCCGACCAGGCGGTTTTCTTGATATTCATAGTGGGAAATGTTTGTCTTCCATAGAAAATCATCAAAATATGATCAAATCTTCGGTTGATCACACGATATCTCCTGCAGTCTTCCTTGTTCATCGCCAGGGAATATCAACTCCAGATCTTCATAATATTCTCTATGAGACGACTGAAACATGCAGCACATTTTTGCCTAAGATTATGACAATATATATCTCCAACAATCTCCCCCTTTGGCATTCCTTTGGCGAAAATAAAATCAGGGACATATGTTGGAACATTGATGGACTGCTCGTACGAGAATTGTTGAAGTCGTATTCGGACATTGTGATCTCCCACAGATATCACGAGAATTATTTTTGCAGGTTTTTCTTCTATAGTCTTGTCGGCAGGCATGACTCCCCCTTAATTTCATCGTCTCTCCTTTTCCTTCGAACGAAATCTATCCTGAGCTACAAAAACAAAGCGGATAAAGGGATCCGTGGATCTGCTCCCGGTATCTTTGAGTGACCCGCTCTGATACCAATTGAAAGGGAAATCTAGTTGTTATGGAAGTTGTTCTGCTTGTTGGCACACCAGATGTGTTGGACCAAGTTATGGACCATCTGCAGAAACAGTTTGATTTTTAGCCGAAATAAATGCCGCGAAGGAAATAGAGAGAATTAGCATATATACCTGAGGCCAGCGAGGAGAGGATTAGTCCACGCGGTTCGGCCTTTTTAGCAGCGAAGCGAGAATCACATTCTATGTTTAGCTATGGGCTTTCTACATTTGTGGTGTTTTTGCATCAAAACATACATGTTACCATCCTCTGAAATCACACCATGATATTATGGATCACATGTTTCCTATTTTGGCTAAATCAAACCCCGACTAAATATATGCCTTCCGTGAGAGCCCATCAATCGAGTCGGTTCATTTCCTTCCATATTATTCAACATTAAAGAATATTTTGTCTTCCATAGAAAATCATCAAATGATCCCGATCTTTCCAAATTTGATAGCCTTGATATTACCTTCTAATGATACCTCATCGAGTCTCACATCATATCGGGCTCGGATCTTGAGAGTCCTCTCCTAAAATCGGATTTTTAAGATATGGCTAAGTCTTGCCATCCGGGTTTAGTCTACCAGCACATTGCTGACCTTGAGATAGCTCATGTTACACCCCCTTATAGCCTCGATCAGTATTTAAAACATCGGCACATTTTCCTAAAGATTATGACAATAAATATCTCGACAATCTCCCCCTTTAGCATTCTTGAACAAAAATAAAATCGGGGACATGTTGGAACATTGATGGACCACCGTCAAATTGTTGGAAGTCTCATCGACCCTACGAGTGCCTTGTGAATATCACACCCAGGTGTTTTTCTCAATTTTTTCTTCAAATGATCTTGTCGGCTTAAGCATGACTCCTTTAATTTCATCAATCTCCCTCTTTACATTGAGCAACCTATCTTGGCTGCAAAACAAATAGATAAGGCCCCATTGGATGCTCCCTCGGTATCTTAGAGCCTACTCCGATACCCGATTAAAGGAAAAATGCACTTTGTTATGGAAGGTGTTACTGATGACACCTAATGTCTTTGAGGTCGAGATTATGGACCATACAGAGAAACAGTGTGATTTTGACATAAATGCCTGAATAAATCAGCATATATCGCAAGACCACGAAAGTTGGTTACATGGTTCGGCTGACCTCGACTACGAAATTTGAGCCCGTATGAGAGAAAGGATTTCACTATTTATCAATTAGGTTACAATTAATCTTCGTGAGACAAGGCTCCCGTTCTCCTAATACCACCTTCACTAATTCTCCTCAGTACCAAGTTGACTTCCTATTCGATTGTTCATATCTCTAGCGACCCTCATGGTTGGGACTTCCACCGAGATATTAAAAATGTGCCTTTCATGGGATCTTTGCGAGAAAGGTTTATATGGAGCAACCTCTCGGGTTTGTTGCTCGAGGAGGGTGAGTAGGATTTAATAGTCTCAAAATCATTATATGACTTAAAACGGAGTCCACAACAGGTTTGACAGAATTGTTGGTAGATGCATCTTGAAAACAATTCTTATCATTATACTATTAACTTTTGTAAGTCCAATGGAGATATCATCATACTTGTGTGGGTTGTGTGTTGATGATGTGACCATCATTGCAGGGAGTGCTGTGGCAGAGATACATATCTTCAGCAAAAAGCACTTTTTGCTTTGTGCCAGTTCACACGAGAGATGTGGTGCTAAAAATACTTTGTGGAGTGGTAGTAGTGAGCGGCATTGAGGAAATGTCTGCCATCTTTGGGAAACTCCATGTCTTTGGATTATTTATGTGCAACACAGGAAGGTGAGATGAAACCATGTGGATCACCATGGCTGAGGCCATGTACATCTTCTTGAAGTGGGGTGTTTGAGAGACCTGAGGAGATCTGAAGGAGTGCAGGTTGGGAAGAGCCCAGCTACGCCTGTGATGGCTGCATGCGATAATTGCATCACTCTGGTAGTGTTGTAAGTCAATACATGTCTTCTCAATGGTTGATCACTGTTCAGGCGGGTTATAGAACAAATTTTGTGTTACTTAGAGCTTAGGACATGAGTATTTTATCACGATGTCATGGCCATAATAGACTTTAGTGGTTCACGGATACTGATTAGGCAAGATCTAAGGAGGACAGGAAGTCCACTTCGAGTTAATGTGTGTTTGTTGGAGGGAATCTAGTCTCATGGAAGAGTAAGAAACAGAGTGTTATCTCTTGATCTAGTGCAGAGTCTAAATATAGAGCGATGACACAGTCTGTGTGTGAGTTATGTGAAGCCGTCGACTTTTGGTGAAATGGAGTATTAAAACCTCGTCAAGTAAAGCTGAATTGTGACATAATAGAGTGTAACAGTTAATTACATTATTATGAAATGTATGCATACTTTACATATAGGATTGTATCTCATTAGAATACTTTACTTGTAGGGGGTTGTAACCATTTAGGAAGAGTAGATTGACTTACCTAATGTATAGTCTAACCTTCTTGTATACATATGTATGATTAATCAATGGAGTACACAAGGAATTCATTCCTCGAACTCTCCTCCTCTTGGTTTCTATAGTTATCTTTCTTATC
The DNA here is from genome assembly GCA_016808115.1 of Tetrastigma voinierianum. Classification (NCBI taxonomy): domain Eukaryota; kingdom Viridiplantae; phylum Streptophyta; class Magnoliopsida; order Vitales; family Vitaceae; genus Tetrastigma; species Tetrastigma voinierianum. Next base: position 189,861 of record JAEQBH010007984.1, on the reverse strand, counting down.
AACTGAGCTTTCAGATCCTTCAACTCCTTCATTCATGAAGATGCTGAATCAAAAGATTTTCTCTAGCCTTTCATATTGAAATAATTAAATCTCTGATATTTGATATTTGAATGATCAGGTGGACCATTGACTTTGATTTTGCATGAAAAACTGAATGTGGCACATAATACTTTCACAAAACTCAATTTATTTGTTTCTAAAACAAGAGGAAAAATTGCGGCAGCATCTGGCTGCATCTCCTCAAATATGTTCCCCACAGTTCTAACATAAATTAAGTTTGACCTTAAGATTTTGAGAGGTTCTAACATGTAACCCTACTTTAAGCTTCTCCAAAAAATTTCTTATGACAATAGACTGTAGAAGAAAAAGAAAACAATCAAATAAGAAAGAAAAAAACAGACAGTGTAACTGAAACAAAGGAATAGATACCCCCTTGCCTCATAAAGCAGGTAGGAAAATATAAGTACTATAACAACAATCCCAAAAACCAATTCAAGCTGAAATGGTAACAGATTTCATACAAAAGTTAATATATAGATTCTGGAAGTACCATTTTAAATCAGTATTTATTATTGGCATATGTCTCATAATCTTTGGTTGGTCCAGCTGATAAGCATTTTTATAATACATAATGCTTGAATGGTTAAGCCTGAAAAATGAATAGTCACATCATAAGTAGAAATGAGAAACATCACCTGAGAGAGATCAATTGAAAACATTCTAAATAAATTAGCAACAAATACTAACCATCAAGAATAACAAGCAAAGAAAATCCTGAATACAGTTGAAAGATGATTCAAACACATTCACAACCAAAATTTTTACAAAAAGATTTATTTAAGTATAAACTTCACATAGACAAATTAATATACGAAATGTAAATCCATACAAATATGAAAATTTAATGGTTTAAGCTAAAATGCCCATTCTTCAGCTCTGTTGATTGTTGTTGGACTCAAAATTATGTCCTCGTTTCTTTTCCATGACTTGATTATATTTTACATCAATTTCTGTAGGTTATACACAAAAGACTGTCAACCTGGACTTAAGTCAGCTAACTCCAGCTGTCTCTAATCTTTTCCAACATTAATTCATGTGAGGCCACTTGATACCCTTTGAATACTTTGAGTATTGGTAGCACAATCAATGACAATGGTAGCCACAAATACATTGGAACATGATCTGATAAAAAAATTAAAAAAAAACATTGGAACATAAATATAGCCAAGCATGGTTCACGGCATTGATCATTGACTCGAAGGTACTGAACGGTCTTGCCCAGATTGATATTGAGTAATATGCAAAATATATTAATTTAAGAGCTCAAGGAATTCGATACATGACATACATAGTCAACGTGATAAAACAATTATACTTTTGTTAATTAGTAATTAAAATATTCTTTATGTGAACTTTCTCATTTTTTATTATCTTTTTCAGTCTGAAAGTATAATAAACTTAGTTATATATCAATTATTTTACTAGCCATTTATTATTTATAATGATAAAAATCATTGTTTAATATTCTTATCTTTGGCACATAAACTTTGTGTAAAAATATCACTTTTATCTTCCATACATATTTTTGAAATTTCATCCAGCTCATACATCTCATCCATGATAAATGCAAGAAAAGTCCAGTACCACAGAGATTTCATCACTGTAAAAAATCAACATCTATTGGAGATGTCACCAGTCACCATAAGGATTTATAGACAATGAGAGAGCATCAGCATTGAATTATCACTTTTCAACTTTCAATCACCATAATAGCAATAGCAACCAATGTTATTTACTTTACTAATAAGAAAGATGGAGGATCAAAGGTTGTGGGATTTACTTTACTGATAATAGCACTACCCCTTCTTCTACCACAGAATCCCACTCCATGCAGATCACTACCATCAAACTAAATGGAGAAAATTTCCTCCGTTGGTCTCAATCTGTGCTTATGTATATCCATGGAAGGGGCACGACTGGCTATTTGATTGGAGATATGAAGGAGCCTACGGTTGATGATGCAAACTATCTAACGTGGGATGTCGAGAACTCAATGGTGATGACTTGGTTGGTGAACCCTATGGAGGAGGACATAAGCTCCAAGCCTTATGTGTTATCACAAGGCGAAGGAGCTTTGGGACAACGTGATCAAATGTACTCTAACGATTAATCTCAAGTGTACAGAGTTAACCACCAAAACTCGGAGAAATCCACCAAGGTGAGGATATTGTTACCAAGTATTTTAATTCCTTGAAACGGCTTTGGCTGAGGTTAGACCTATATAATGATTATGAGTGGAAATCTCCAGATGATTGTAATCATTATAAGAAAATGGTGGAGGATAACCGTATTTACAAATTTCTTATTGGCCTTAACGTGGAGTTTGATGAGGTTAGAGGCAGGATTATTGGGAGGCAGCCACTTCCTTTTGTTGGAGAAGTGTTTTCAAAAGTTTGCCACAAGGAGAGTCATCGTCTTGTCATGCTTGGCAAAAGGAATCTCAATAACATAGTTGAAAACTTGACCCTTGCTGCTAGCTAGAAATACCTGAAACCAGATAAGAAAGAATAGCATCTGGTGTGATCATTGCAATAGACCACGGCATACGCGAGAGACTTGCTGGAAGATTCATGGGAAACTAGCAAATTGGAAGGGTTCTCATGAAGGCAGGTTCAACCGTACTCCTGTTGCACATGAGACCGAATCTGTCCCCTTTAACAAAGAGCAAATGGATCAACTTCTGAAAACATCTCTCTTAAAAATGTTCTTCATGTTCCCAAACTTACTTGTAATCTACTATCAGTTAGTAAATTATCTAAAGACTCTAACTGTCCTGTCATTTTTTCCAAATCTTATTGTATCTTTCAGGAACAGAACTCGGGGAAGATGATTGGTAGTGCTAAATTGATAGATGGCCTCTATTTTTTCAAAGATGAAGAATCTAAGAGAATAAAAGCTCAAAAAGTTTAGTAGTATTTCTACTCAGGTTAAGGACCAAATTATGCTTTGGCACTATAGACTAGGGAATCCTAGTTTTCCTTATCTTAAAAAATTATTTCCTAGTTTATTTGAAGGTTTAAATTGTTCTAAATTCCATTGTGCATTTTATCGAAAGTCATAGAACTATTTATCCTTCAAGGCCGTATCAAGCCTCAAAGCCTTTGTATTTAATCCATAGTGATATTTAGGGTCCTTCAAGGATAAATACTTATTCGGGAAAAAAATGGTTTGTAACTTTTATAGACGACCATACTCGTTTATGTTGGGTTTATTTGATGAAGGAAAAGTCTGAGGTTAAAAGCTTATTTAAAATATTTTACTCAATGATTGAAAACCTCTTTCAAACTAAAAATTAGAATTCTTCATATCGATAATGGAACCGAATATTTTAAGGAAGTCCTTGGAATTTTTTTCAAAGAAAAAGGTATTCACCATCAAACTACTTGTGTAAGATACACCTAAAACAAAATGGTATTGACGAACGTAAAAATAAACATTTACTTGAAGTTTCTCGTGTCATTATGTTTTCTTCAAACGTTCCTAAATCTCTTTGGGGTGAAGCAGTTTTAACAACATCCTATCTGATTAATAGGATGCCCACCCATGTTCTAAACTATATTACACCCCTTGAACGTTTTCAAAAATATTTTCTTGAATCACGAATTCAATCTAATCTTCCTTTGAAAACATTTGGATGCAGAGTTTATGTTCATATACCTAGTAAAGACAGGTCTAAACTTACAGTCAGGGCTGAAAAATATATTTTTATTGGTTATGCACCTAATAAAAAAGGATACAAGTGTTTTAAAACAAAAACAAGGAAAACTATTATTTCAATGGATATTACTTTTTTGGAAAAACAACCCTCCTTTCAAAAAATTTCTCTTCAAGGGGAGAACATAGGAGAAGAAGGAAATTTTTGGGATGTTATTTCGAATCCCCTACCTAAAACCATTGATTGCATTACTAACCCTATACCTCATAATTAACTTTTGAATAAAATAAAAACCGTTATTCCTAATATTGCTTGTGAAACTAATGATCCCATGACTATTTTGTCAAACACTTCTGAGTCCTTGATAGGGATAAAAATACCCTATTGTTTCAAGAAACAAGATCTACCCGAGCTTCTAACTTGATAGGAAAAATCATAAAAAAGGTGAGAGGTCTGCTATCCCTTTAGCGCGAGGCGGTTAGACACCGAGTGATGAATCTAAAGAAATACATATGAGGATAGAGTGCTTCCTTACAAATGTTGCTCCTATTCACGATGAAACATATACGAACTTGCTATTGATCCTTTGCTGATTCTATGACAATAATAATTCTAATGATCTTAATATTCCAATAGCTATCATAAGGGCGCTTTGTACCTCTCACCCTAGCATCTAAATATTTGTCCTATGGTAAATTCTCGAAATCTGATACCTTGCATATCACAAGATTTCTAACTTGCATGTGCCAAGACACATTCAAGAAGCACTTAATGATCCTGATTGGAAATCAGTCGTGATGGAAGAGATGAATGCTCTAAGGAAAAATGGAACATGGGAAGTTGTTGACCTACCCATAGATCAAAAAACAGTTGGGTGCAAATTGGGTGATTCCACACGGTGAAGTGCAAAGCGAGATGGAAGTGGCAGAGATTTAAAGCGAACTCCTTCGGTAAGGAGTTCCGCTCAAAACATATGGGGTTGATTACCAAGAAACCTTTGCTCCAGTTACCAAAATAAATTCTATTCGAATCTCTTATTATTATCCTTAGCAACGAAGCTATAATTATTATACACCAATTAGATATCAAGAATGCTTTTCTGAATGGGGATTTAGAAGAAGAAGTATTTATGAGCCCGTCACCAGGATTTGAGAAGGTGTTTAGTCAACATAAAATCTGCAAACTCAAAAAATCCTTGTATGGCCTTAAACAATCTCCAAGGGCATAGTTTCAACGTTTTGGAAAGGCTGTGAAGAGTTATGGCTATCATGAAGCCCAGAGTTGATCATCTGATGTTCTCTGAAACACTAGGAGAAGGTCGGGATATCCATATTAATTGTCTATGTGGATGATATAATTCTAACAGGAGATGATCTTGAAGAGTTGGCAGATCTAAAAAGGAGAATGGCACAAGACTTTGAGATCAAAGACTTGGGCATGTTGAAATATTTCCTTGGAATGGAATTCGCTAGATCAAAAGAAGGTATCTTTGTAAACCAGAGGAAATACATTCTTGATCTTCTCAAAGAGACGGGTCTTTTTGGTTGTAAAGCTGTTGAGACTCCATTGGAGCGACTTAAAACTTTATCCCACTAAAACTGAAAATATGATTGATAGGGAGAGGTTTCAGAAATTGGTGGGGAAATTGATCTACTTATCACATACTCGACCTAATATAGCCTTTGCTGTGAGCATGGTAAGCCAATTCATGCACTCACCAAGATAAGAACATTTTGATGCAGCCTATAGGATACTAAGATATCTAAAGGGAACTCCTGGAAAGGGTCTTCCAAACACAAGACAACCTTCAAATTGAAGTCTATACAGATGCAAATTGGGTTGGTAGCTCCACTGATAGGCGATCAACTTCAGGTTATTGTACCTTTATCAAAGGAAATCTCATTACATGGCGAAGCAAGAAACAAAGTGATGTGGCTCGGAGTAGTGCTGAGGCAGAATTTAGGTCTCTTGCACATGGAATTTGTGAGGCAATATGGATCAAGAGATTATTTGAAGATTTAAAGATTTCGGTGTCTTTTCCTGAAAATTCTTGTGATAACAAAGCCATCTCGATTGCCTGATCCGATTCTCTGTGATAGAACTAAGCATATTGAGGTTGATAAACATTTCATCGGAGAAGATCGAAGTGGGCTAATATGTGTTCCACTGCGTACCAAGTGCACGACAAGTAGCAAAACATACTGCTCACACGAAGGACTACATTAAGGGACAATTTGAACTCCCCAGTCGGCCAAGCTAGGCTATGGAGGACATCTGAAACGACGAGTGTTACAAGATGCCAATTTAGAGAATATTGTACCAAAAATAGAGTTATTAGGATTAATTATGATTGACTATGATTTGATTTATTTTCCTAGAATAGTTTCTTGTATAGTTGTCAATTATCTTTATAGCTGTCAATTAGCTTTTATTTTCTAAGATAGTTTCCTAAATTATTTCTTGTACAACTATTTATTTGTACAATTGTATTCTAATGGAATATACAATACACGGTATTCACCTTCATAACCTTAATAAATACATGTTATATTTCTGATTAAAAAAAAAGGCTAAATATGCTACAGTAAAAGGGTTAAAGCAAAGATTTTTATCTTTAAAAGACTTAACATTTGACATCTTAGAATAATATTCAAAAACATGTATTAGAAGCGATGAGGAAGAAACATGTAAATATCATACACCTGCTGAAAAATGGGAATTGGAACCTTTAGATTCATGTACTCCAAACTAATTGTCAGCAATATACAAAGTTCTAGTTAGTGAGATAGATAGTCGATAAAAGGATAACATAAAAAATTGTATGTGTACTAAAAATCATTCTAGATTTAATTCATAATATTATCAAGTTCATGTGCACAAAATTAGTAAAGCATATTTTATAAAGGGAAAAGTGTGTTTCCACATGCTCATCTAAAAAAATTCACAAAATAGAGACCCTCTAAAAATAATTCAAATTTCATGCATTCATCAATCAAAGGTTATACACAAGATGGTCAAAATGGTACCAATATCATCAAAAGGTAGTATCTGCATAGTTGAAGGTGCTACCTTTTAATTTGAAAAAATACACACAAAATCAACTATTTTAAGAATAGAAGTATGAAGTTTCAATTTTATGAAATTAGAATCATATTTGTGGTTTACTTAAAATGAGTTAGTGAAAATGCATTTTTCTCTTTTACCCTCGTGGTCCATTAAATGGAAACGAGAAGCACATTAAGTACTGTGTTGGACATGACCTGAGTTTGGGTGTAGATATGGCAATACATCCATGTATGCACAGCAAGATATTTGTATCGACAAATATGTTAAAGAAGTAGAAAAGAACAAATCTCTTTTCATTATAGGCAAGCTTACATCATATTGGACATTCTATCTTCTTTTTTTTTTTTTGAGTGAAAACAACCAGAATAGTATTAATAAAAAATAAAGCACATTACCAAGGAAGGATGAGATTTCCTTCCAAAAGACATATAACCTAAACCTGGGTTTAAAACCCCGGCCAACAAGTGTTCCCAAGGGCCAATCTACCCCCTTATTTTGGTGGTTTAAACACAAGCCATGCTTGATTAAGGCTGTAAAAACAAAAGCGGCACTCCTCTAAGTACAGGGGTACATGAAGCCCACAAAGAAGAAAAGAAGTAAAATAAGTTCCACACTTCCCCTTCCATTCTCTCTTTATCCTCAAAAATCCTTGCATTTCTCTCTTGCCAAACAAACCATACCAAAGAAAGGCATGCAATTTGCCACAAAGTCTTGCCTGTCTGACTTCAAAACCACTTTAAAGGCAATGGTAAACATATCTTCAATTCTCCTTGGGGAAACCCATAGCTGAATTGAAAAGCTTATTCCACATCCCAATAGTGTATGGGCAATGAAGAAAAAGATGATCAATTGCCTCTCCTCCTTTGCAAAGAATACACCACTAAGGATTAAGAGATTTGAAAGGTCGTCTCACCTATAGTAAGTCATTGGTGTTTACCTTCCTATGAGCTACCAACCAAGCAAGGCCTTAACCTTTAGAGGGGCTTTTGCTTCCCATAGAAACGTTGCTGGTTGAAACAAGGTATTCTATCTTAAATAAACATGTTAATTTAGCCCAAAGGATAGAGGAAAAGATAATTACATTATTTAGCCATGTTCCCATGTCTAAGATCAACAAATAACTTTGGGATTAAGATACACACTCACATGGCACTTTGATGTGACTCTATATATAACAATCGATGCACAAACAATGGTATTATGTTGTATAAATGGATGTGAGGGAGATTCTGCAGAATTAGGTTGTTAGCCTTTCATATTTAATGTCTCACCCAATACAAGTTCTTCATCTTATTTTTAATTTCACCTGGTCATAATCAAGCACCATAACTGAGTTCTGTGATCATATCAGGAATAGGAGGCATCTAGTTAAAATTTTGGACCCCAAATTTTGATCAAACTGAGATTGGACCACTAGATGATTCCACTTTGTCACTCTTAAACATAATGGTCATTCTTTGTATTTCTAATCCAACTTGATGCAGAGTGTTAAAAGAAAGAATTTTCCTTCACTTCCTCAACAAAACCAAGAAAATACTCAAAATCCAAAATTTAAACTCTGAGGAACCCTTTCGGGTGTTTAATATTTTCTTTTCTCAGTTTTTAACACACATCAAGGGTAAAATGCTGAAAGAAAAGATAGTAACACACCAAAAAAGGCAATTCAGAAGGATGACAAAGAAGTACTAGTTTTTTGCACCCTTGTCAACCCTAAATTATGCTCAGTGCCCTTTTGTTAACTTTTTCTGTTAGAAAAATGATGGAGGAATCCATGTGACAAGCATAACATTGGGATGATTTTTTATATGATATCTATTGATACATCCAATTTATTCACATGCTTGTCACAATGGTTTGTCTATCCATTTTGACAAAAAATCTTCACAAAAAGGCCTATTTGACATTTAGGTATAGGTTGAATTGGCATTTGCTGGCAAAAGTTTAAGAGGAGTCAAATCGAGAGGTTGGTGAAAATATAGGAGAAATTTTTGTAATTTATTGAAAAATAACATAAAAATAAAAATTTTAAAAAGAAAAAAAAAAGGAGTGATGCAAAAAATTTCTTTTATAGGAGATATGATGAAGAAAAACATCATATAAACAAACTTGCAGACCACAAAAAGCTATTTTGCTATTTAAAACAAAAAAGCAAAACATTGAGGATTTGCCCTTTTATAAAAGAAATGAAACTTTGATTGAAGGAAGATAAAATAACAAGAGAAACTATTACATGAGGGAATCTTCAAAAAAGAAAGAAAATAAATGGAATGGAAAAAAATTGACAAAAAACTACAAAGTGAAACTAGAAATTAGCAACATATTAAGCATGAATACAAGTCTAGCTCTCTAAAATTGGTAATAATTCCATCTAACATAATATATTATACCCTTACAAAGTAAAGCTAACAACTAAGTTGGAGAAAACACTTGAGCTCTTCCAAGAGCAAATGTAGGAATTAGCACTTTTCCCCCCGACAAAAACACATTTGTGAACCTACAATTATTATTATCTAAATTAATATCAGGTGAGAACAATAGAAAAGGATGTCGTGAACTAAGAAACAAGGCAAATGATAACAATAACAAAGTACTTCTAGAAAAAGCTTCATATGGTTGAAAACACTATCCTCACAGTGGCGATTCTTTGAAAGTAAGTATAACTCCTTGGTTGACTCATAACATATTAAATTTAAAAATAATAGAAGTTGCACATAGAGGAATCACTATTGATAGAGAGTTGAGAAAGCAATTGAAATATTCATGAAATTGAGAGATAAGATGACCAAAGCCAATTATAATGAGAAGCTAGGTAGGTCGATAAGAAAAGAAAAGAAAAAAGAAATGCGGTATCTGCAATTTGATAGCAACGATGTTTCCATACCACTTTAGAAATTCCACATCACGAGCAAACTTGGAATCACAAATAGTGGTTGCATATGTTTGACCTAGAAGGGGAAAAAATTGTAAGAGGAGAAGATCGATTTACTTTCTTTCCCAAAAAGAACCTATTTAAATAATTAGTGGATTAAGTAAATAGCTTTCAAGATAGAGAATCTTATGGCTTTTAAGATTAAAGAATTGAAATGAGAGAGAGAGAGAGAGAGAGAGAGAGAGAGAGAGAGAATAGCATTACAGAACTCAAGCATTTGAATGAATAACTAGTAATCAGCATCACAGAATAAAGACTAGAGAGATGAAGATCCAAGAGAAGAGAAGAACATATGGTAATATGGCACTTAATAACGTGCCATATTATTGTTATTATTGTTATTATTATTATTGTTATTATTATTATTATTATTATTATTATTATTATTATTACTCTAAATTCAAAAGCGAAGATGTTGTTAGATTGATTACTAGTAAGAGTAAAACATCTCGATTATGACTTGTTGAGAATCATAAAATATTCTTAGGATATTCTCTGGTTTATCTCCTCTTTTCTTGTATATTTTCCTTCCTTTTTGTACTTTATTTGTTTCCTTTTTATGCCTTCTTGATGTGCATATATAGTTGTCTCTGTACTATGTAATTCACTCATTCAATAAAGAAAAGCATTTTTTTCTTCTCTCATTTCACAAGGTATTAGAGCCATAAAAGGTTCGGGCTAAGGTTTTGTCATGTCTTCAATTCCGATAATCCATCTAGTGGCTAGATCTCTTTCCGGCTACTCCACCTTCATCATAAACATCGAACTCTTTGCGCCGTTAAGACACCTCGTCGACCTTTTTTTTTTTTTTTTTTAAATTTATGTTGGGCTTTTTCCAACAACTGTCTCAACTCCGGTTGACAACCACATCATCAGGATCGTCGAGACCTGATCTATCCTCAACGACAACTCACGGTGTCGGAAGGTGATAGCAGCGCCCGCGATCGCATCATTTCTTTCTGTGTCTCAGCGTCGAATCGTGAGAGGTCGTGGGCCCACTTTTGGCGACGGCTCTCCACCTGCAACTTCGCCGGCCATGATCTCTCCCGGCTGTCTTTTCTCACTTTGGTGCTGGAAATGCCATTTATTCCCATTTTTCTCTCCAGCGACTGGTTTTAGGACTTTTCCATCACCTAAATCTTCTCCTTTTTGTGTTTTCCAACACTCTAAGACACATTCTGGCCCTTAGGAGTTGTTTGTTACTTCTTGAATCTTGGTTTTGCTAATTAGTGGAAATTTTACGTTGATTTGGTCTCTACTTAGCTGCTAAAGGGCTCATCGACACCTAGGGGTTATTCTTAAGCCCAGCAGTATAGGAATACCTCCACATCGCTCGAGGGCGGCCAAATGCATCCATTTTATACATTTGCCTAGTAGGTAATGCCTACCACTTGCCTTTCACATTCATCTAGACCCTGGATTCTTGATTCTAGAGCCTCTGATCGTATTTATTGTAATAAGGTTCTTTTTTCTTCCCTTACTATTGCATCACCTTTACCTATGATTCCTTTAGCTAATGGATCGCAAACCATGGCTAAAGGAATCGGATCAACGATCCTCTTCCTTCCACCCTTATACGTCCTTTATGTTTGGATTCTCCTTTTAATCTGATTTTCTCAATTGACTCATGTTCATATGCTCCCGATTACCTTTTACGATAATTCTGTCACATTGCGAGGACGATCTGAGAGGAAACGATTGACATAGGATGTGAGTTTCAAGGCCTCTTTCATCTCAGCTCGCCTTCATCTTCCACTGCTTGCACTTCCATGAATACTCCTCTCCTTATTCATAGTCGCCTTGGTCATCCGAATATTTCCAAGTTTCGGATAATGGTTCCTCATTTTCTAGTTTGTCCTCAATTGAGTGTGAGTCATGTCAGCTTGGAAAACATACTCGTGTCCCATTCCCCAAGCACCTAGATCAACAAACAAAGTCTCATTTCGAGCTTGTCTACACTGATGTTTGGGGTCCTTCCCGGACTGAGTCTACCTTGGGGTTCCAATACTTTGTTACTTTTATAGATGGTTATTCTCGTTGTACTTGGCTATTTATAATGAAAACTCGAGCTGAGTTATTCTCTATTTTCCAGAAGTTCCATGTTGAAGCTTGAACTCAATTTAATACTTCAATCCCTATCCTACAAAGTGATAATGTCAAGGAATATCTTTCTGGACCATTCTCCTCATTTATGTCCTCACATGGGATTCTTCATCAGTCTTCTTGTGCTTACACTCCTCAACAGAATGGCGTGGTTGAGCGTAAGAGCTGTCATTTAGTTGAAACCGTTCGCACTCTTTTACCCCATCATAAGGTTCCTCAACATCTTTGGGAGGATGATATCTTAGCCACATGTTATTTGATAAATCGTATGCCATCATCCTCTTGCATGATCAAATCCCTCATTCCATCCTTTTTTCAAATCAACCTATTACAATCTTCTGCTGTATCTTTGTTTTGTGTTTGTTTGTCGTAATGCTGCTGCAGACAGATGAGCTCTCGACGAAGCCGAAGTGTGTCTTCCTCGATTATTCCCAACTTCAACGAGGTTATCGCTGCTACTCTCTTGATACACATCGATACTTTATCTATGCCGATGTCACCTTTTTAGAAAACTCTTCTATGTTTTTCTGCAGCTTGCATTATACTGATTTGGGTGTGTATCTCTGCCCTTCTTTATCGAGTCGAATGCCTCATTTGTACCTCCGTCTACTCCATCTCGACCATTGCAGGTTTATATTCATCGCCCGCGTATTGACGCTGGGACCTGCGGCTAACTCTCATCTCTATGAGCCTGTCCTCGATCGCCGATCTTGTAGTCTCCATTGATCTTCCCATTCTTGGGATTCGGAAAGGTACTCGTTCCTCTCGCCAACCCCCGTCTTGTTATAATTTCTTGACTTACCACCGCTTATCTTCACCACATTCTGCTTTTATTTCCACCTTGTCTTATGTTTCTCTTCCTAAAACTATGCATGAGACCCTCTCTCATCCAGGCTGGAAACAGGCAATTGTTGAAGAATGGTTGCTATGAGATCTTGGTCCCTATATTAGTTGGACATCAAAAATTTATTTCTCCATGGCGACCTTGCCGAGGAGGTATATATGGAGCAACCACTTGGATTTGTTGCTCAGGGGGAGTCTGGTTTAGTATGCAGGCTACGCCGTTCCTTATATGGCCTAAAGCAGTCCCCTCGAGCCTGGTTTGGCCACTTTAGTTCCTTGGTACAGGATTGTGGTATGACTCGGAGTACATCAAACCACTTTGTCTTCCATCATCATACATCCTCAAGAGAGTGCATCTATCTGATTGTTTATGTGGACGACATTGTTATAACAGGCAGTGATCAGGATGGTATTCAGAAACCTAAACAACATATCTTCAACCACTTTCAGACAAAAGACTTGGGGAAACTCAAGTACTTTCTAGGGATTGAGATAGCTCAATCTAATGTCAGTGTGGTTGTCTCAAAGAAAGTATGTCTTGGATATATTGGAGAGGAAGTGGTATCTTTGGGCGCAAGCACATGTAGATCTGCTATGGTCAGAATCATCGAGCTTGTACTGGATAGGGAGCCTACGAGATCCCGGGGAGATATCGGCTACTAGTAGGGAGAGAATTTGAACTACCTCACCATCATGACGGACATTTCACGCTCCTATGGCGTAGTTAGTCGGTTCCTACGATCACCATGTAATAGTCAACGGGATGCTTTACGTGATTTTGTATCCCTCCATTATATCAGCGAAGGAACCGATGACGAGGGTGTTATATGAAAACAAAAGTCATACCCAAATTGTTGGATATTGTGATGCAGACGAGGCATGCTCGCCCGCAAATAAACGCTCCACTTAAGAATATTGTGTATTTATTGGAGGCAACTTAATATCCTGGAAGAATAAGAACATTCGCTTGTGTGTATTAACCAGCGATACACCTGTTGCCTCTGACCCGATCACTCGTAAGGACCAAACATATTGAAGTGGACTGTCACTTCATTCGAGAGAAGATTGCCTCAAGATGCATGACTACTAGTTTCGTCAACTCGAGTTACCAACTAGCAAACATTTTCACTAAGTCTCTCTAAGGTCCAAGGATTCAGTAAATTTGTAAAAGCTTGGTGCATATGACCTATATGCTCTAGCTTGAGGGGGAGTGTTGAGACTCATAGGATATTCTCTGATTTATTTCCTTCCTCTCTTGTACATTATTTTGCTTTCTTATTGTACTTTATTTGCTTCCTTTTTATGCCTTATTGATGTGTATATTTAGGTGTCTCTATACTATGTAATTCACTCATTCAATAAAGAAAAGCATTCTTTTCTTCTCTCATTTCACACAACTAAAATGAAGATGACAATGGATAATGTAGAGTTGAGATTGTAAGAGATGTTTCTGATATGAAAGTTTTACATATCAATAATGATGGAAGATGAAAGAGGAAAAGAAATGGCAGGAAGGAGAATAAGCAAAACATACAAATAAAATGTGTTATTTTACAACTAAAATTATATTAAGGCATAAGGAATAGAGTAACTTCGGCTGCGAGTATAGTTTTTTATTGGCTAGAAGCTGGAAGCACGAGTCAAACATATTTTCAAAAGCAATACCAATATTGTGAATTTCATCAAACATTAGATGGTTTCGGGCTAAATCTATACTTTTATTTAGTTTTAGTTTTTTAGCGTAGTAAAGAAAAGTAAAATAGGTCTTATGGCTTGACATTTTCTCTTCGTATTATTAAAATATTTAGTCATAATTGTTTAATAAAATTAGCCAAAGATATATAAATGTTCATATAAGATTAAAAACAAGCTTTTCACTCCCGTGGAGGGAAGTCGATCCGAGAAGGCCTAAACATAACCTAAATCTAAATTAAATAAGGGTTAAAAATAAAGATAAATAAATAGATAAAAGGATTTGCAATGCATTTTTTGGGAAAAGGAACAAATATTTGAAAAGACAATTATGAACAGAAATGTTAATGTTCCAAATTCACACTTTTTTTTTCTCTATGCATTTGCATATTGTCATGTGCACAAACAAGGACGTCAGATATTTGATAACATGCATATGTTCATTACTCTGTTATAAGAAGGTCCAACTCTAATCGATCAATTTGAGCAGCTCCAAGATGCCTATCTGGTGTCATATTATAATCCCCTGTATACACCATAGCAGCATCTCCAACCTTTGCATAAAACATTGCAGCCTCGACCTTAGAGAAATAAAATTGTAATAAATAAGCACTTAGAATACCTATATGAGATGGACTTACAATTTTCTTTTATCAGAAACAAAATAAATCAACTAATGAAAAAGTAGAATTCTGAATTTAGGTCTTTGTTTTTCTGCTTCTTTTTGTATAGCTTAGGTGTTGTATACTCCATGTGTACTACTCCATTGGGGCTGGGCTTTTTAGTCCCCTTTTAATAGACTTCCCTTTTTACATATAAAAAAAATCAACTAATGAAAAAAGTAGAAGAGAAGGGTGAAAATTCTCCCCACAAAATATATAATGCTAAATAAAGTAATACTAACCACCTCCACTATACAGAGAATTGGACATAAAGGTATAGACCACCTAAAGATACACGAAGATAACATTTCCTCGAAAACAAAACTCAACTCCACTTATTGCTACCCATCCTCTTTGAATTACAAACCGAAAACTGACTAAGTTAAATAACATCGAGTAGAACACCTAGAAATGTGATGGTACAAGAAGCCCATAATGAGGAATAGAAGTAAAGTAACTCCTACAACATCTCTCCCATTCTCCACTTTTCTTGGATCCTTACATGTCCAGCATAGAATAGACGCAGTCACAGAGATCATATCGAAGCAACCTACACGGTCTGATTCGAGGTCCAGCTATAAGCGCAACATGGAAACCAAAGTAAAACTTGGGAAAGGCGAATAGATCAAATAAGTGTTGGAAAAAGTAGTTTGAGCATAAGGAATTAGCTATTTTTGACTAAAATTAAAATGGGTCCCACAAAGACTCTTTATAGTGGGTCCACATGAGAATGTTCTCTCGTGAGAGATGAAGTGCATATTGAGTTGCTCAAAACCATTAAGGAGTGAATTAGAAATTGCCTCCAAACATCACCACTTGAAAATGGTAACAAACGGTTTAAGCTTGTGAAAAAGCTTGTGTCCCACATCGGATGGGAACAAGACTTTTAAAGGGTATATATACACCTACTTTGTAGTTGGATTTGGGCCACTAGGGGCACCGAGTTTGGAAGGGGAGGACATGGCTCGTAGCGGTTCCACCACACACGCGCCGCCGCCCTCGCCCCCTGCCAGAGCGAGAATGGGTTCAGGATGTGTATATATATATATCCAATTATTTTTTAAACTTGAAACATCAAAACGCTATTGTTTTGCGTAGGTTACCATTGGGAGTCCAAACGCCGTCGTTTTGGAAGTACTGTTTGACTAAATGGACGCCTTTTTCTCCACCAAGCGCCGCGTGTTTGTCACGAGACCGCGACCACAGCCCAGCTTCATGGTATCCAGAAACCGGTCATGAGCGGAGAGTCTATAAATAGGTCATTCATTCATTCATTATAGATACATTGATTTTTTCCTGTTTCATATCATCGTCATTCGTTTTGAGAGACCGAGTTCTGCACAAGTTTTGGTTTGATAGCCAACCTCAAGAAGTGCTTTCTTTTGCGGTTGGAATCATTTATCTGAGACAAATTGCGATGACTGAGAAGCACCGCTGCGAGGCGATAAATAGTCTTAAGGAAATTGTGTCAAACCGCAAAGACTTTATCGTTCACACAGTGCGCTGCTTGATTTCTGCAAACAGGTTCCATCTTATTGCTTTAACATTTTTTCCTTCCTGATACATTTGCATACGATTGCGATACCCATTTAGTTCCACAAATGTTTTCCATAGTATCTGATATATGTTTAAACGGGAATAACAATCTTAAGACTATTGCAATTTTTGTGCCATATATTCAGGATATCCAGTTTTAATCTCGGTTGCATGTCTGAGAACTCAGAAACCCGATTTTGTTTGTCAGTTCCTTTTTCTATTAGATTTATACAGAAATTCACGGAGCTATTAGTACACAACTGTTTATTTTTAATATTATTTTATTAACGATTATGCAAAACGATAATTTGTTTGTTTTAATATTTTTTTTATTATTGCTCAGAACTTAGTTCAATTATTTCTTAAAATTTATATCTTGTTTTACGTGAGCAATTAGCGAGCTGATTTAATCTTTTCTTGTTTTGCTTTCAGGAATTTGGCTAAGTCTTGGCGCCGTTTAATAATATGTTTCCTGACTTGTTAATGGCTGCGATTCTACTCCTCTTTGTGGTGCCTCCTCCAACGCTTGTTATGGCGTCAATGACTGTGAGTCATGGAGAGAAGCCGGAAAAATTTAATGGGACAGAGTTCAAAATGTGGCAACAAAAGATGTTGTTCTACCTGACCACCTTAAATTTGGCGTTTCGTGAGAGGAGTCTCCCGCATTGAAGGAAAAATGGCCCGATAAGCAAGTGGTTGCGTGGAAGCATGGAAGCATGCTGATTTCTTGTATTCATAACTACACCTCACAGACAAACTTGGACAATACACTATATAATGTGTGCGCCTTGATGCTGAAGAAGCTGGCCAAGGAATCCTTGAACAAAAATATGAGGCGAGGATCAGAGGCTGAAGTGCTGCAGTGAGAAGGAAGGATTGGGAGATCTGATGGTTTGAATTCCCAAGGCTGTGATCAGCCGGAAGTTGAGATCTCTAGTGATTTTGCGTGACATACATTTGAAGGATATCTCGAGTGAATCCTTCAAGTGAGCAATTATTGAAAAATTGCCACCCCTATGGAAAGAATTAGCAGGAGCCTAAAGCATAAGTGGAAGGAAATGAGAGCTTGAAGACTTGATGGTGCCGGCGGGGAATAGGGGAAGACAATGGGCATCTGAGGAAGAAGGTAGGCAGGCGTCGTGGAATCGAGGGGCGTGTCGTGGAGCAATTGAGCCTCCACGATAGCAGAGAGGAAGCCTGTGCGCGATGGTCCCGAAACGGAGTCACGAAAAAGTTCCAGAGCGGAAGTGCTATGTGTGCGACAAGAGTAAGGGCACTTAGGTGCTAGGTGTCATAGTCGCGGGACGGGAATCAATGAAACGCCCTCGAGCCCAGTGACCCAGTAAAAAACAATGTCTCGAGACATGAACCTCTCGGCCAGTAGTCTAGAAGTGAGCTTCGTCGCGTGATACCGAGGAATGGTGGGTGGACCACGAGAGTTACTCGTCGTGTTTGCTTTCGGATAAGAAGATGTTCTCATCATATCATAGCATAGATAATGGAGGAAACGACTCATGAGGCGACTCCTCTTCTTCCCAAGGTTGAAGGTAGGGGAAGGTAGTATTGAAAATGACATCGGAACGAAAGGAACTTACTCTTAATGATGTGTGCATGTGTCGAAATTTGAAGAATCTGTGTACGGATCATTGTTGAGTAAGAAGGGCTTGAGTTAGTGTTTGTCTCGAGACAACTTCATCCTCACCAAAAATGGGATGTATGTGGGAAGGAGTACATGAAGCGATGGGCTCTTACAAAATGAATGTAAAATGACTATTGTACCTCTATAGAATATCGGTAGCAAGAACACATCTTACTAAGCTTTATATCTTGAATTTTCAAATGTGTGGCATGGTAGACTAGAACAAACTAATTATGAGGAACTTCTATCAATCGATTGAAAGAGTAGTGAACCCTTTAGGATTAATACATTCGGATATCTGTGATGCAAATTTATTAATGAGAAATTGGTAAGAAATATTTTCTTACATTTAATTGATGATTGCCTGAAGATCTTTGTTATGTTTACTTATTGAAGTAAAGATGAGGCATTGGAAATGTTTCGACATTTGAAGAATGAGGTGGAGAACCTGACTTGATAGAAAAATCAAGGTGATAAGAAGTGATAAGTGGTGAATGTGAAGCACCTTTTAGTGATTTATTCACAACATGGTATAATACGCAAAATGCGCCTTACTATTCGCGCCAGCAAAATGGGGTTGCTGACGTGAAACAGAACCTTAAAAGAAATGATAGATACATTACTATTAAGTTCTAGACTACCTCAAAATTTTTGGGGGGAATCAATTCTTTTCGCAAAATTATATTCTCGATCGAATCACCTTGAAAGAAAACCCGATAAATCCGCATGGGTTATTACTGGAAAGGTGAAGACCTTCTTACAAATACTTAAAAAGTGTGGAGATTAATGCAGGTAAAGTAAGCGGTACTATACACAAAGGTTAAAATAGGACCTTGATTATTGTGTTTTTCATTGGATATGCACATAATAGTAGTGCTTATCGATTTTTGATTCATAAATCAAAAAATTTCGATATTGTCAATCGTACTATTATCGAGTCAGGAATGCATCTTTCTTTGAAAATGTATTTCCTTACAAATCCACCACGAGTCGAACTTCAGTAAAGGCTTCGTGATGCTATGATAGCGTGAAGTCGAGGCAAGCAGATGATGACTGAACCTAGACGGCAAAATAACTAGAGCGTCAAAATCTTTTGGTCCACGATTTTCTACGTATTTGTTAGAAGATGAGCCTCAAAGCTTTAAGGGAGGCAATGTAGAGCCTGACTCATATTGGAAAGAGGCTATAAGCGATGAAAATTAGAATCCATCTTGCAAAATCATACGTGGGAACTAGTGGATCTTCCACCAGGTTGAAACCTCACAGGATATAAATGGATATTCGAAGAAAATGAAACGAGATGGATCTATTGATAAATATAAAGAAAGCCCGGGGCTGGTTATCGAAAGTTCTGAGAGCAAAAGAGGCTTTTGGTAAATGCCTATTCACCCGATAACAAGAATATCATCCATTTGAATGTTAATAGCTATTCTGCGACTATACCGCAATGTGAGATACGTGAATGGATGTAAAGGCAATTAAATGGTGACTTGGATGAAGAAATCTACATGGAACAACTTGAGAAGGGTTTATTCTAGGTCGAAAGGAAAGTTGCTCGGCATTAAATCCCTTTGTAGTTAAAGCAAGCACAGCGATGGCATGAGAAATTTGGCAGTGTAATGATGACAAATGGGTTCAAAATTACTTGAGTGTGACAAATGTGTATATGTCGAGGAACAGAACATGGAGTGTCATCATTTGTCTACATGTTGATGTCATCTCATTATGGGTAGTAATAATGAAGTCATTAAAACTACGAAAATGTTAAACAATAAGTTTAACATGAAAGACTCCAGTGTTGCGTGTTATACTTGGGATAAAGATCTCTAAAACATCGAGGATGGATTCACTTATTACCTCAGTCACATTACATTGAGAAAATGCTGAAATTTAAACAAAATGATGGCAGTCAGGCGAGAACACGTAGATGTAAATCTACATTTTTATCCAAAAATAATGGCAAAGCATATCACAATAAGAATATGCATAAGCTATTGGTATTGCTTTGATGTATGTCATGAGCGTCGACAAATTCGAGTAGATACCTGAGTAATCAGTGGGACCATTGGAAGGCAATAGTTAAGAGTTTTTGAGGTATTTGAAATATACCCCGAAAACTATGGATTGCACACTACTCGAAATATCCGGTACTTGAAGGATCTTGTGGCGCGGTGGATACTCAGGCACAGACTCGGTGCAGTGGCTATCTATTTACTCTTGGTGGTGGAAGCGGTGTCTTGGAAATCTTAAGCAAACATGCATTGCTTCAGATCCACGATGGAATCGAGTTTTATTGCCTTTAGATAAGGCGGTGAAGAAGAAAAGTGGCTTAGATAATTTCTTAGAAGATATTCCAATGTGGCCTGACCTATGCACGCTATCGCATTATTCCCGATAGTCGATCACGACGGTGACGCGAGTCGTATGTATAGCGGTAAGTCTCGACATATTGGTCGAACTAACAATAAGTAAAGACAACTTCTCTCTAATGTTGAAGTATGACCATTGAATACATAAAGGTCGAAAAGAAAACGTGCGGATCCGGATTAACGAGGTTGACCAGGAGAAGCCAGTAAGTAAATCATCGAGGGAATGGGTTTAGCCCACATACACTAAAAGTCGCGAGAATGGCAGCCTACTTAGTTATTTGGAGATCCCAAGATGCAGGTTCAAAGGAGACAATGAATTTTATGTGACTCATTGAAGATCACTACGGAGAACTTAAATCTCCCACTTTCGTTCACTATAATCGGAATAGCGATACTGTAGCGTTGAACGAGGGTAAACCACGCTTTTTAATGAGGATTCTTATATCTTGTTAAAAACTGAAATTGGGGGTTATAAACGAGAATACCTTCCATAAAGAAGTCACCTATGTGAGGTGAGAGCTGGGTGGGAGTTACATGAGAATGATAAAGGCTAAATTCTCTGAGACACTCGTGAAACCGAGGAATTGTTAGGGGACCCAAAATGAACCGCAAATCATGAGAACCAACTGTATCAGGAAGGATTCTGTGTGAATGCTATAGTCTTGGTTTACACAAATGATTGAAACGATTCGAGACATCATGTTCATGATCAATCGGTAACCTAGATAGCATTTCTGAGGGAAGGTTGAGGCCAGCGGCTACATATACATGAAAGAAATTTCAGCCTAAACTCTCTCTTAGTGTTAGCACGTCATTTGCATTACTTTCAGTCAATTTCATTCATGTGGGGGATTGTTGGAAAAAATGGGTTTGAGCATAAGGAATTGGCTATCTTTGAGCTAAAATTAAAATGGGTCCCACAAACTCTTTGTAGTGGGTCCACATGGGAATCTGCTGTTCTCCTCAAGCGAGAGATGAAGATTATATATTGAGTTGCACCAGAAACCCTTTGGGAGTGAATTAGAAATTGCCTCAAACATCACCAATTGAAAATGGTAACAAAGGTTTAAGCTTGTGTCCCACATCGGATGGGAACGAGAGCTTTTAAAGGGTATATATCTGGCACTGCAGCCAGACGGGTTTAAGCCCGAGGGTACGCAGGTTTGCGAAGGGAGAGAGGGCTGGCTCGTGCTTGGTTCACCTTTTCGATGCCGCCACCCCTCCACATATAGGAACCAGGCCAGGTTCGGGATGTGTATATATATATATCCAATTATTTTTTAAACCTGAAACATCAAAACGCTATCGTTTTGCGTAGGTTACCATTAAGAGTCAAGCGCGGAAGTAAGCTTTGGAATCTTGTTTGGCCGAATGGACTCCTTCTTCTCCACGGATGCAGCGTATGCAATACCAGTTTTTCACGACCCAGCCATCCCAACCATGATTGTACGAGAGCAGTCATGAGCGAGTCTATAAATAGGTCATTCATTCATTCATTATAGATACATTGATTTTTTCCTGTTTCATATCATCGTCATTCGTTTTGAGAGACCGAGTTCTGCACAAGTTTTGGTTTGATAGCCAACCTTAAGAAGTGCTTTCTTTTGCGGTTGGAGATCATTTTATCCTGGGAGACAAATTGCCAATGACTCGAAGCACCACTGCGAGGGCAATAAATAGTCTTAAGGAAATTGTGTCCAACCGCAAAGACTTGATGCGTTCCTTATTTGCGCTCCTGATTTACGCAAACGGGTTCCATCTTGGTAGCTTTTAACATTTTTTCCTTCTGATACATTTGCATACATTTACGATACGCTGGATTCACAAACTGTTTTCCATGGTACTCTTGATATATGTTTAGACAGAATAACAATAGAAGCTGAGACAAACAAACAGAGTGAAAGTAACCATGACTTTCCAATGATTGTCATCATCAAATATTCAATCTCAAAAGCCCATAGTGAAAATTAACATGGAATTTTCAAATGCTTGATATATCAAAATATTTATTATAAAAACAAATCGTAGATTCACCTATTCGATCTCAAAGGGTAACCTATACCTTTTTTCATGCACTTCATGATGTCGTTGGAACTGAACAGTTCTTCCTCTCCCCTTCGGTCCACCATTACTTTCCTATAATCTTTCAACATCATAGGAGACAATGCATTTGTCGAATACTGTGAACAGGAAGAAACAAAGGTATAAATCTACAATAATAACACAAACTCGATAGTCAAGTGCAAAATTCAATCAGGCCAACTACAATTCAAGAACTACAAGGCAAATTAAAATAAAAAGTAAACACAGGACCAAAAACTATTAGCAATCGCAGAGTGACATCCAAACACGAAACTGGCATTCCTGAAATCACTTAAACTACATTACCGTCGTGTAAATGGGTCCGAGATATCCACAAACTTCGGTGAAGTAAGGCGGTACAACGTGATCAAGTGACTGCACAATTGAATTTAACATAAACACTACACTGAAAAAAAAATAGAGAATATTGACAAACACGAAGAAGAGTGATTGAAAACTTACAAGTGAGTAATGATGATGCCGTCGATGGCGGTGTTGAAGTTGGAAGATTTAGGAATGAGAGAGAAATCGGGAAATCGTCTGTGGTCGAGATGCCCCATGTGCATGCCACAATCGAACATAACTCTCTTGCACTGATTGTCACCCCAGCACAAATCTTCCCCACCTCTTGCCCGGGGCCTGACCGTGCCAAACAGATCTTAGATAGAGATATAAAGCGAAAGAAAATTATAGATATTATATACATACCTAGAACCAGACATTCTATTGTCATTCCTCTTCCTCTGTTATCTGCAACTGAAACCCTTAATTTTTGGCGCGCTATTCGTTAAACTTCCTGCTCCTCTTTCTAGTTTATATATTCCGTTAACAGATTCTTTAAGTCCAAGGCTACTGAGTCTCGCTCTCGCCGCTTGTGGGAACAAAATTTAAGGAGAAAATTTTGAAGAAAATAAAAAATCAAATTAAATAAAAATATATTTAAAATCAATAATTTATTTTATATCTTTCGTTAAAATTCAAATCAATTAATTTTTTATTTATTATTAAGATTCAGAATATATCATTTTAGTAAATTATTATATTTTATTATAAAATCAAATATGAATAAATTTTTTTTTTTCAATTCTCGATTTGTTTTCAAAATTAGGTTTATTTTTAAAATGGTCATTAGGGTGACTTAAAAATAAATACAAAACATGACACTTTGTTTTTATACTTTCTTATATTCTCTTATTAGTTGTACCATATTAATGGCTCAAAACCTTTCGTGGGCGCAGTAAGGAAAATGTCCCCATCAAAAAATAAATTTATTTATTTAAATTCGTAATATATCGATAGATTACCATGAAATAAAATGGTAAATTATAAGAATGAAACGATATCTGGTAATAGCGTAATAAATCGAACTTAAATCTTGTATATTTTATAGTTAAGCGCATCACGTTTTATATTCTTATTATGGTATATCACCGATGATTTTGATTAGTAGTAATGGTTTGATTTATTATCGATTATTGGATATATTTTATTCGTCTGAATAAATCGTCGCGCAAATAAAGCGTGTATCATTTTGATAACGATAATCGCGTGTCAAGTCGAAACGGTAATGATCGTATCTTTTAACGTTAAGATGACGAAAATTTAAGCAACGCGAAAAATAATGAAAATCAAATCTTGTGAAATAACAGTATATTGAGGATTCGTGAAATTCTTTTAAGAAACAAAATTTTTGGGTGATTTGAATTAATTTTTAAATAGATAATTTTATTGATTAGTAAAAAAAAACGCCCAAAAAATGACCGACATACAAGTTAATAAGAGTATAATGAATTGGTCAAAGCCTATATTTGATAATCATATAATGAAACATAATCGTCGTCGAGATATCTTTATGTCATATGAATCGTAGCGTCACGTTAGTAAATCGCGAAAGCAGCCAAGATGATGTGTGTCCGTCGTATCGAGGCAGCCAACGATACTTGTCTTACCAGTGAGTCAGCCTTGATAAAATCATGAAAAATCAAATTTAAAAACTCATATTTCTATGAAAGAACCATTTTATCGAAAAACAAAATGATAGAAAAAGATGAGGAGGGAGAATTTCATGGCAATAATTGCCAAAAATAAATAAATAAATAAATCATCCCTCATTTATAATATAAAAGGGGCTATAAAATAGAACATATGGGAAAAAAAAGAGGGGCAGGGTTTATTTGAATTCAATTATTACACTATACTCCCACTAAAACTTATAAATATTAAATCATTAGACTAAAACCTATTATGTTACTTAAATTTGCTCCAACTAACATTGAATCTTATCTCTGCCATGACCCACATAGAAGAAAAAATAGATTATACTTTATGGAGTAGTTAAGAGTGATTATAATTTAGTTAAGAGTATATTAAAACTTAAAAGTGGAAGGCACTGTGATGAGATTCTTTGGGACAAAAAAAATGATATAGGAGTTCGGTTTAATAATGATGGATGGGAGTTACGTTTAGTTGTAAGCAAAAAGCCCCAATGCGTCTGTTCCATTACCATGGGGGTGGGGGTGGGGGGGTTTGATGCTATTTGATTCACTCCTCCATATGTCCCCTGACATATTTTGTTGTCATTAAATAAAATCGAGCCCACAGCCCACATGTGCAGCGCCACATGATACACTTTATCAGGAGAATGGGAGAACATCGAATCCATGGCCCATTTCAAAGAAGACTGCTTCCTGAGTTCTGTCTGACAAGTGACAACCGCAAGGAATCATTTCATTCAATGAACTCTTTTTAAGTTTCTAAACCATCAAACTCCTCGTTGGTAACTTTTTCAAAGCTCTATCAAAGATATCAAGCGGTTGATAAAAGAAGTCTGTGATGATGAATC
Organism: Tetrastigma voinierianum; assembly: GCA_016808115.1. NCBI lineage: Eukaryota > Viridiplantae > Streptophyta > Magnoliopsida > Vitales > Vitaceae > Tetrastigma > Tetrastigma voinierianum. Next base: position 164,383 of record JAEQBH010007984.1, on the reverse strand, counting down.
CTCGCACTAAATAAGCAACAAGGAGAAGAAGAAGAAGAAGAAGAAAAAGAAGAAGAAGAAGGGGGAGGAGGAGGGAGTGGTTCCGTGGGGATTCCACCTTGATCTTCTTCAGAGACCCCACAGGAGAATTGGGTAAAGCGTCGACATCATCTCTTGGTTGAAGACCCATAGGAGGAGTATGGGGGTAGAAGAAGCATGAATGTGCTGCGGGACTGGGACTGGGGACTGGTTTAAATGGGAAACAAGAGAGAAAGGCACAGTCGAGAAGGGTTTGTTGGGGAACGCCCCACTGTTCCCTCACATCCAAATCTGTGTTTAAAGCCACATTATCTGGACTTTGGAATCACCGCTCATCCCACAATTTTCAGTTAAAAGAGAGTTTTGTCTTGAAATAATACATTTAAAAAAAAAAACAACACTTTTATCTAATATGGTTTTGAAAACAATACTCAAACTAGTGTTTAAAACCATAGTAGTGAAAATTACAATTTTGGCATTTGACTTAAAGCATTAATCAATAATTATGGTTTTAATTTAAAGGGCTACAGTACAACTCTTACAAAATGCATTGAAACGGAAAAGAAGAAGAAGATAAATAAGATTACAAATAAAATCTTAAGTATAGAGAGGAAGACCGGCTTGTTTATAATCTCGCTTCAAAGCATGTCGCGCTTATCGGAGTGATCTTTTGGGATTCTTGGCGTCTACTTCCTATGATAGAGCGATCTTTGGAGGACGTTGATATAACGCGCTCGTCTAAAATTATCTGCGGTGAAATGAAGCGATGTTTGTGCTGTAGATTCCAGAAATAAACAATCAAACGCTAATCTTAGCAATTTTGAAATTTCTCTTCAAAAATCTACATGCCAAAGAGAGTTGGACCTCCTCTTTATATAGGTTTAGACAAGGCAAAATATCAACAAAAGAAATGAATTGAAAAATTAAAAACCATCAAACGTTTTCAGATATGTTTTGAAAAGGAATTAAAACCAAATAATTGCATCGTTTAAAACATAAAACCAAGTTTAATTTCATTCACTATTCAAACGAAAATTCGAACAAATTCCTATATCAATGAAATTGACACCCAAAGATATAAGACCTCTTGAATGATAGAGTACAACGGTTGAAACTTGCATAAGATAAGTAGGTGTTACTCTTTGAACCTTCCATTGTAGAAGTGCGTTTACTATACTAACTAAATTGTAGATACAATGTCCTTGAATCATTATGTCATTTATGTAGATAATGACATACCTCAGCAACGTGAATCTTCTGGCTTATCTTCCAATTCTCTACTTTTATATTGAGTTTCAGTGATACAGCATTACTGAGAACTTAATAAAATTGCGTTATATTCGATTACACTTGTAAACTGACCACACTTCTCTCTTACATAAGTGACTAAATGTAGAGATCATTAAAGGCATATTACTTTTACGTCTGAGTATACTGTTTTATGATAAGGTAGTTTTGGGAAGATCATGATGATCGAATTAAAAGTTTTTTACAATTTAGTTTATTGAACGAACACATATCTTGGGATCTCATTCATTTCAGGTTAGTATCCATTATATTCGGCTTGTTCTTCTACGGGCTTTAATCTCATTCCCATCAGATGATTTTCAACTTCAACTCTACGTTTAACTATTTAGTCCTTAGATCTTACATAATACGAATGAATAGCTTGAGTTGAGAGGTGATTTGTCTATAATGAATCTGTTGTACCTATGGCCGAGATATATACAGAGACTTACCATTGTACATACTATTTTTATGCTCTACGATAGCAGTTAACTATCTGGAGTATGTGCATATTGGAACATAGGTTTTGAGTCATCTTGGTATATTCTCTGGGAAGTAACTCTTCATTCGACTTATTACCTCACATTTATCCTATTAACTATGACTCATATTCCATTATGGATCAGACTAATGGCAATTTGTTTTGAGAGATTTAGCGAGATATTGCTCCTCCGATGTGAATGTATGACTTACTTTGGGATTTTGAGTCTTTAACATTAGATATTCAATCAGCATCATTGTATCATTCAAGTACAACAAGATATATAGTATAGTGCAATCCATAACCACGAGTAAATTGTAAGTATTTTAATACTTTCATAATTCCTTGTCAATGCTTGGTTCTTGGATTGCTCATGTATTCTTAGTTTGTTGACTACACTTAGTGATGAACCATGACTTGTGAGGAGACCGTGATTGAAGAATTAATCTTAAGAAAGAAGCTAGCTCTAGTGTTCGGCTTAGGATGGATGGCACCAAACTCATTGCTTATAGGAAAGCAAAAAAAAAAAAAAACCTTAGTATGAAGGATAATGCAATCGATGATGGATCCAGTTGATAGAGTCATAATGAGCAACGATGGAATGTCAGTAAGTTCGAGTTTGCTGAGAACCAAAGAAATTTAAAACTATAATTTTATAAATTTGTAAAGCTCTAAAAAAAGCAGGGATAACAACGCATAAAAAGTCCCAAAATATGAAGAACAAAACAAGATTAGGCTACGAAAAGAAAGTAATTATTCGGCTGAAACAATAAAGAGTAACTTATCTTCCCTAAACTACTTGCAATTCCACGAAAGAAACTAGACAATTTAGGATAAAACTTGGTAATCAAATCAGCCGAAAATTAGGAACAAATCAGCTCCAAAATGGTAGCAAATCATCACCAAATCAATACCGTACGACAAATCGGCTCCAATGACCGTCCAACCAAGTTAAAACCCCTTGGCTCTTAGTCGAAATCAGGGATTTGCTTTGGTGGCGAAGTGAAGCCATATTTTGTTTCACTAGAGTTAAGCGCATGAGCTTAACACCCATGGGCATCTTGAAAACGATTAAAGGGATTAACACTGAATCTTCATTTCTGGCAGTTCGCGTCATCGGGCTAAGTGGGATTTCAAGTGGGTCCACACTCCATTCCTAAGTCATGCCTCCACATCATTCCCTCCTCTTGAAAATGAGTTTGTCTCAAATAGTCACTACAAATCAAAAGGCTACATGGGCAGAAATTCGAATTTACGGAAAGGGCAATCGTAATTTCGGTTACAAAATTGCTAATTTCGGTAAATTCGAAATTTATTCTCTAGATCCTCGGATGAAGAAAGCGGTTTCTGAGTGGAATCATCTGTGAGAAATCCTAGCTAGCAATGTCAATTTAGAAATCAGTTTGAAGTGAAATTAGACGATTAGTTTTACGTTTTCGGAGCATTGCGTTCGAGATTAAGTCAAAGCGATTTTCGATGCTACAAAAGTCACATATAACACGTACTCATGTGCCATAAGGCATGAGTAAGAGGAAAAGATGAAAATGGACCGGTAGAGATGAGTCTTGAGATGTCGAAACTTGGAAAGGAGGACATAATTGGTATTAATGGAAAGTTTAAATGACACTAAAAGGACAAATGTGCAATGTTGTCGTCTCTTCAAAAAAAGGAAAGGCGATTCTTTGGAGCAGAGAAAAAGCGGGACAGCCAGATTTTTCATTTTATTTTAAGAGAGAACCACTTCTCTACAGTTTTCTGTGGCAAATCCAGAGGCCGGAGTCGACGGTCGTCGGGCGAAGGAAAAGGCGCTCTACACGGAGAGACCTACGCGTGGGTGTCGGATTTGAGGAATTTTGACAAACTCCTTGAGGTAGGGGTTTCTCCCTACTTGGGTTTACTGCTTTCCGTTTAAGTACTTCTGATGTTTCGGTTGGTTTGAGGGTCTTGGATAGCGTTTGATCGATCAAACTTGAGACCCGAATTGTTTGAATTTATTAAAAACCAATTTGTGCGATCCGTAATTAAGTGAGGGCTGATTTGGGTCATTGGTTGTACAGTGTAGCGATAAATCATGTCTTGATTGGAATGAAGTAGGAAATGGCGAGTGAGAGCCGGGTTCACTAAGTAGACGATGATTAGTGATTTTTACGGGAATAGTAGTAGGGTTTCCCTTTATTCAGGAATAGTATGTTCTGAAATAAATTTTGTGAATTAATGTGTTTGGGCCAGTAATTAGATTGCTCGTGTTTGATCATTAGCTCATGTGAGCTAATTTTGATGTGATGAAATGCGAAATTACATAACATGATTGTGTGATTTAATTTTTATGTGAATATATGTGTGTTTATATATTTGTATGTGTTATAGGCATGTGGAATTGGCGTCGTAAGATTCTATATGCAACCCCCAGGACACCCTAGGACGATATGAGTGAGTGCATGAGATGAGTTTAGAGAAAATGGTTTCGGAGGGTTGTCTAAAAATGATAATTATCGGAGGGTAGTCCATACCAAAAAAATATCAATCGTCGGAGACGGCCCAATTGATATACATCGGAGGGTAGTCCATAAATAATATCAATCGTCGGAGACGGCCCAATTGATATATATACATCGGAAATTTGTCCACAAACAAACATAATAATTCTCATACGAGGAAGCAGGCGAGTGTGAGGGGAGGTCGGTGAGGACTCGGGATATGAGTTAAGCAATTAGACATTCAAGTAGGATCATGCATTTGCTTGAATGTGTGTTTATTTTGGAGCATTGCGTATGCACTTAGGTGGAAGTAGCAGCCCAGGGTGATTCCACTATTGAGCATTAGCTCACCCTGTCGAGGGATACTATTTTATAGGTACAGGGAGCGTGCGAGGAGATGGTTCATCATAGAGGTCGTTTAGAAGAAAGCCGGGTTGTGGCTTTGGCGTTTTAGTTGTGTATATATATTAGAATGTTTCATTTTAATATATGTGTTGTATAAGAGTAGATCATTAACTCTCGTAACTATGATATATAGTTGGTATATTTTATGGGTATTGTTTATAGGCCCAAGTGGCTGTTTTACTCATATTATGGATCATGTTGGATAGTTGGGATATATGTTGTGAGTATAAATGCAGGGGCCCAAGAGGTCATTTTTACTCAATATAGTTGTATATGAGACCCTATGTGGTCATTGATGTTGATTGGGACAGGTTATATACAGGTTTTGTATTTAGGTAGAGCTCCGTTACAAGGAGATACGGGTTTTAGTTAGAAATGTGGGATCACGAGCATTCCACCCAGTATTCCGCGGGTTGTGGTTGGTCGACGGACCCTCGGGATCGGGCGTCACGGCAGTATCGAACTTTGGGGTATCACAGAATACCTAGGGAGCTCGGGTTGGGTATCCCATACCACTTGGGTGGTTTGATGTAAGTATAGGTATATGGAAACTAAAGTGAGGATTTGGGGGCTGGCGTAGTCGTGTAAGAGCATCACCACTTGGTGTGGTTCGATGTTAGCGATGGAGTATGAAGTTACCTAGGAAATCACGGAATGAGAAACTAGGACCTTTGCATGCATGTGTTTTTGGGTGATTGTTTCGATAAATGATGTGCGAACATATGAATGTTTGATGAATGGTGTGTATACCATGTTGTATGTGTTATGATTGTTTGTGCTTAGTACTTAGCACATAGGAAAACAAGTGATGTGTTAGAAACTTTTAGAAGTTTTTACAGTGTGTAAAAACTAGAACAAAGAGGAGAAATAAAATAAATTTGAATAAATTTATTTGAGTGTTGAATAATGAAATCAAATTTTAATAAATTTGAGGTTGAACACTAGGGTTAGTGTTATATAAGGAGGCTTTGAGGAAATTCTGGACCATTTTCCAGAATTAAATGAAAAAAAATAATAATAATAATAATAAACAAAATAAATTTTAAGCAATTTATTTGGTTTTATTGAAATAACAAAAAATATAAATATATATATATATATATATATATATATATGTATATAAAAGGTGGAGAAAATTTTACGGTGTAAGCGGAAAAGAAAGTAAGAAAATAAATTTTATAAAATTTATTTGGTTGTAAAGTGAAAATAATTTTCTAAGGTTTCTAAAAATAGTAAAATTGAAGAAAATGGAGTAAAAAATAAATTTTTATAAAATTTATTTAGTATTTAGAAAGGAAAAAAAATTTTGGAAAAAAATCAAAGTAAAATTAGACAAAATTTTGAAAAATAAAATTTCAAAAATAGAAATTTTGTTGATCAAAATGATTTGTTTAAAATGAAATTATGTCTTTTGCATTTGCTTATGAATGCAAGGACTTGGTATATGAACTATTACGTGTATGAATAAGGTGTCACCGGGTGTGCTTATGCCTTAGAGATCTTAATTTATGTGAACTACCATTTGAAATTGTGATTGCGAGATTGATGCGTAGAAACTATATACATGGTGTAATGTGTATAGGAAAGGGTGAAAATCTTGGGTTATGAACTATGACCTTAGGGATTGGATCTTTGAAATGAACTGAAGCTTAGAACCTTGTTGAAAATAAATTGGTGGTTGGAATTTAGCACCACTTAGGAAATGAAGCAGATTGAGTTCATGGTTATCGAATGCATTAGTAATTTGCATAGATTCTGGATTAGGCGAAATGAAAATTAAATGACTCTTGTTGCCATGTTAATTGTGTAATGGCTAGTAGAGGAGACTTGAGGGCGTGAAAACGTGCAAGTGCTGGTCGAGCCTGCCATCGACATTTGACCCGTGCTTGATGTTGTTCGGCGGGCGCTGTTGAAATTTGTAGGTGTTGTTGTTTGCTATCGCCGCAGAGCTAGTATAGCGGGTGAGTCGAGAGAAATCCTAGTAACCTCCAGTTTAGGGGCGCGTCAATCCTCAGATATTCAACTGGGGAGGAATCCAGATGGTGATAGACCATTGGATTCTGTCTGAGATCGAGAAGGTGTTAGAGGCTATGGAGTTACCTTTGACACTACGGGATGGAGCTAGGCGTGATTCCCGGCTAGAGAGTGAGACTGAAATATGAGTTTGGAAATAAGGCGGGGACCTCTGAGACATAGAGGAGCCTTTGGCAATGTGAGGTTCTCACACAGGGATTAGGGCGAGAATGGGGATGATGTATATGAGGTTGCGAGTTGAAATCTCGAGACTCTTTCACAGTGGACACAGGGATCATGGACATGTCAAAAGTTTGATGTCATCCTGGGATGGATTGGGCGACAACTTGGTTGGGTGCCAGTTGTGACGTAGAAGGGTTACCGCACACCACGGGACGGTACTCGTGTGGTATTCCCGGGAATAAGCATGACATTTGCCACGAGACGGTATCTGAGTCAGTGTCGAGGGACAGGTTAGCGGGTTAGGTATGAGCCTTGCCACAGAGGATGAGGAGAGACCGGGACCACACGATCTACCTCGAAGTGGTGTGCGAGGTAATGTGTGGATGTTTTCAGTTAGCTACGGAATTTGCCTCGTGGGGTGGTAGACTTAGTGTCGAGTTACACCACTGGTAGCTACTTTAAGTCACTATATGACTCGCATGGGATGACATTAGTTGAGTTACGGGAACTCGGAATCGGTATAGGAGTTCTTGGATAAGGGTTCCATTAATGACCAGGAGCACTTCACCATGGGGCGCTCCGATTCTGTTTGCAAAGAAAAAGACGAAGACCACGCCGGTATGCATTGACTACCAGACCGGTTGAACGGGGTTACGATCAGGAAGAAATCGGTACTCATTCACAGGGATCGATGATTTGTTTGATCGATTGAGAGGGCGCGAGTCCTCTCTAGATAGACCTTACGCATTGGTTGCCATCGCGGCGGAGGGTTAGGAGGCAGAGATATACAAAGGCAGTTTAGGGCGTGTAATGGGCACTTTGAGTTTACGGTGATGCCGCTGGATTGGCGAGATGCCGGCGGCATTCCGCTGGATCTCATGCGCCCAGGGAGTATTCGACCCCATCACAGATCGGTTGTCGTAGTCGCCGTGGATGACATTTTGATCTACTCCCGAGTGGAGTGGGAGCATAGTATCACTTGAGGATTGTTTCACGGATGGTGAGAGACCGTGGTTATGCAGCTAAGTTCGGTAAGTCGCAGTCTTGGCTTCTTGTGAGGTGAAAGTTTTTGGGACGCGTGGTGTCGACATTAGGAGTGTCGGTCGCCCGGAGAGGTTGGCTTGTGATGAGTTACGGAAGGCGAAGTCGGTCTTCCCCGAGATACGTGGTTTCCATGGGATTGAAAATTTGGGTATTACGAGATTCGAGTGGGTACGAGTTGTCCGTCGGAGCGGGATCGTGGGATTTCGCCTACGGGACATGGACTCCCATGGTTGGGACCGGCCACGACCATAGAGAGAGATCGAGGATGCTTTCGGGCACTTTCGGGATGTGGGTGTTGGTTGCAAGAGGGAGGATCGACCTTAACTTCTAGTTTGGGAAGAGGCGGGACTTACGCTTCAACACGGTTCGAGGACCCGGGGGCGAGTTGGGCATGTGAGGCGAGATTGCCCAGAGCGGGGATCAGGGCTTTGGGGCGGCGCGATCCGATTAGGCGTAGAGCAGGGAGAGTATCACGGGTTTTATTCCTCACACCTGGTATGGGTCGGAGGAACCCCGGGTTTCAATTTCGAGAGTGCTATCTGAAGCACTCCCGACAACACGAATGGAGCCGGAGGGACGGAGTGTGGGTTAAGGTCGGGGGCCAGGATCAGGAGTTCTTGCCGTGGAAGTGTGGAGTGAGGACCTTAGGATTGAGGTAGACATATTGGTCGTTGATGTCGAGCGACATGTGGATGAGTTGGCTGACCATCGGGTTTATTAGGTGGTGGGACCTTTCTTGGGGGTGCCAAGTCATACTGAAGCGCGGCCTTTGGATTTAGGCTTGAGGTTAAGGCCTTTAGAAGCCCCGGAGTATGGATGTTCTTCCCTAGGGTGTAGGGTGAGAGTTGACCTGATAGGTCGGGATTATGAGTGAGAGATCTTTGAGATTCTGCTCATGATGGACCCGGGATTGGGTGTCACAGTATGACATCATTGTGTTCCTATGCACGGTAACATCGCGTCGAGTAGGAGGAGGGTGTGGGTGCACTTGCAGTGCGGTCATTCACCACTCTTGGTGAGTGTGGGTTGAGTTTGTCTTTGGGACTCGTCAGTGAAGACTCATGGTTCGATCCCCAGAAATGTAAGAGGCTCGAAGTGTAAGCCGAAGAGTTATGTTAATCGAGATGGAAACACGGTCAGGTTATTACGTAGACTTAGAGTTTAGTGATAGGAGTCGGGAGTGACTCGAGATTTAGGATACCCCTTTGGAAATTGCATTGGGTGTTGTTGAGCCGGCAAGGGCTCGGTATATGGAGGTCATTCATGACATGGATTAGGTTAGCGGTTCGTTGAATTTGTGGGTGTTATGACCTTAAGGAAGATTAATTTCCACAAATAGGGGTTGTGTAGGGTTACATGTTGTATGGATTATATACAGGTGTTAGAGGACATGCTACGAGCATGTGTCCTAGATCATAGGGGTGGCCCGGGGGCAGTGGCCCTTAGTGGAATTCGCTGGCTTGATGGTTATCGAGTATACGGATGGCGCCATATGGGACGTGTATGGGAGGCGAAGTAAATCGTTATGTTAGGCCAGGGTGGGAAGGCTCATCCGCGAGATCCCCGATCGATTTAAGTCACCTCCAGGAAGGTGGGCTTAATACGACGGCGATCTTCTCACGACTCGGAGCGGGTGGAGAGACTCTGTTGATGTGACACGTCGACCCTTAGAGTTCGAGGTTGGGGATCACATTTTCTTGAGTGATGCTGAGAGGTGGTCGGGTCGCCGACGGAGCTATCGCCAGAGGTTCATTGGGCGCTTTAGAGATCTTGAGGATAGGCCTTTATACTTGTCTGCGGGTTGGTTTACCCTTGACATGTCGATTGTCATTGAGGTATTTCACGTCTCCATGCTCAGAAATATACTCCAGATCCAGCTCATGTGGTGGATTGGGGCTGGAATTAAAGTTTGACAACGATGGGACCTTTAGGGAGAGACGGTGTGCATTTGGATAGCGAGTGATCGGGTTTGCAACGTGAGCCCAGGCAGAGGCTAATGTGAGTGTTATGACCTTTATGAGTGGAGGGAATCACGTAGAGGAACGAGGACCACGATGTAGGCCACTATCATCTTGTTTAGGATGATGAGTCACTGGTTTAGTCGTTTAAATATTGAGATGACTAGTTTACATGCATGGTAGAGTGCACGTTGCATATGCATGTGTTGTGTAGTGATTGTCCAGAATTTCGGGACGAAATTCCTTTTAAGGAGGGGAGAATGTAAGACCCGAGAAATTCCAATTTATGGAAAAGGGCAAAATGGCCATTTAGGTTCAACAAAATTGTAATTTCGGTAAAAATTCAAAAATTCTCTCCTAGATCTCCCGGATGATGAAGCAGTTTCAGTTGGAATCGTGATGCGAGGTTGGGACCAGAGTGTTGGATGATCAGTTTAGGTAAGTCAAAATATGGGTTTGGGTAGTTTTCTTGGGCCCCGAAATAGGTTATGGAATGAATTTTGGAGATTTTCTAAGTTAAAGAGGTGAATTTATGGTATATAAGGAAGGGGGTATTTTTGAGAGGAGTTTTGGTAGTATGGAACAAGATTTGGAAAGTTTTGGGTAGAGAGTTGAAAAATTGCTTATGGAAAGTTTAGAGAGAAGATGAGATGGTGAGGAAAGTAGAGTTTGCACAAGTGTAGTTGCTTGCCAGGGTTAATGAAGCGATCCGCTAGATATGATGGAGTGAAGGCGCCACAATAAACTATGGACGGGTTGATTGATAAGCTGGGACAAAGACTTCACCACGAGGAATCCACTGGGTATGAGAAGCCTTGGCTCGTTAGAAGTCAGAGATAAGAACGAGAACTCTTAAAAATGCGAAATATTATTAAAAAGCTTTGACTGATCTTGAAGCTACATTAGGGGGAGAGTATATATGGCCCATACTTTCTAAATCAAAAAGCAACATCTACTTTAACTGGGAAAGAAACTTCTAGAATTATAAAAAACAACTTCTACTTTAACTAGGAAAAGAAACTTTCTAAATTACAAGCAACTCTAAAAAGAAAACTTTCTAAAATAAATAAAAACTTAAATCTTCCTAAAATAAATAAAGCGAAACTTTCTAAAATAAATAGAAGCAACTTTCCTAAGACTACAAATAAAACAAACTTTCTAAAATAAATAAAAACAAACTTCTAAAATAAATATGGCGCTCCATGAGGGGTTTGTCAAGTCGACCGCGTTTTTGCGCTTCCAAGGCCCCGAATGAGGTCCAAAAAGGAGTTTTTTCACATGTATTCAATGTGTGTGACGTCTCCCAATCCAATTCCTTCAATAGTGGGAGGCTGGAGAATTCCCAATGTTTGGTGTGTTTCACGAGGATGCTCACGCATCAAACCCCCTATAGTTGGGAAAAAAGGGCTTTGTCACCAGTCTTCACCATGATAAGACCTCGAATCCTTAAGCAACGAATGTAGGCAAGATATTCTGCGATCATAGGACGATTTAACCTTGTAAGCATTCTTTATGATCTTCTTAATAATCTTGGGAAGAACCATCTATTCTTGTGCCTGACTTGGAACACACTCTTTTTTTTTTTTTGGATAAGTAGGAACACCTCTCTTACCATCATATTGTAATCGAATCCATATCTTTGGATCAAATACCGGTCGTGATAACCTTCATATGCTTGTCTTTCATATTGTTCCACTCTTTGCCCTTTGTTGAATCTTGCTTCCTCATGAATAAAAATGTTGTTGAAAGCGGCAATCCAAAACACATACTCAAGATCCATCTTCATGCACCCGACATAGTGGGAACCACATAGGAAAGTTTCACTCTTGAACTTGGCCTTTGTCGAAAATTATCAACTTGTGTTTTAAACTCTTCATGCTCTTGAGGCTCTTCACTTAAGGGCTGGCTTATTAAGGAAGAACCAAACTGGTATGAGTGCATTTGATGTTGAATACCCCTCATAGGTGGAAGCCAGGTGTGTATTTCTTCGGGCATTACATGACAAATTCTATAATGATTTTGCTTCTCGTGAGGAATTCCTTTTCACTTTCGGCTTCTTCAACAACCAAAATTAGGTAGCATCTAAAACATCTTTGATTTCTAAATCAAAATTTGATGATGATGAACTCTTCTCCTCATCTTCTTGGATATGGTTAGGTTCGGCTAGCCTTCAACATCGACTTACTGTTTTTGTGGTGAGTGATTTGTTCTCATCGTCTTCTTGGACATGGTTAGATTCGATCCACTTGTTCCAGCATCTTCTTCCTTCGCTTCATCTTCCTCAATTAAGACTTCGGCTTTTTGGTTGGGACATTTCAGAATCAATATGCCTGACCCTTGGCACTTAAAACACGTCTTTGACTTAGAAGCTGATTCTTGTGGTGCTTAAGCTCTTTACTTGAGTGTGGGTAGTTTTCCTACCACTAGGATTCAATTGAACCCTCAACAAACCCTTCATTAGCTACTCTTAGTTGTAGTGAGGTTTCCGTACTTTAGTCAAACTTTCAGAGCAAGTTTCATCACATCTTGAAGACTATTATATGGTTTTGAAATAGCTCTGCAGTCATGATCTCGAGCCGACCAATGTAGTGGTGAAAAATTTCATGCATATTTCCTCGACCTCTTGCAAATCTCCTTTGATAATCAAGTTTACAAACTTAATAGAATACTCCTCCACCTCAAATCTAGATTTGCTTAAGTTAAATTTCGAGGTAGATGTCTTGGCAGTAGTTAAAGGGAAGGTACTTCCTTTTTAGTTCTTTCTTCGTCTTTCCTGAGTTTGAATCTTCTTTTACCATCTCTTTCACGTTGTCTCTTCATGTTTTCCACCAAATAGAAGCATTCTTGCCTCTTTGTAGCCACCAGCAACTTTTCACGTTCGAGGGAATCATAATACTCAAAGACATGCTCCACCATATTAAGCCAATCCGAAATTCATCGAGGTTAAGCCTTCCATGAATTACGGAATGTTAATTGCGAGTTATAGAGTCTAAAGCCTTCATCATAGTTACCATGCCTCTTATAGTAATCTTCATTGGTATTAACACAATCATACCTCCATGATAATCATAGTCTCATTTGTATACATACCTTTACAGCTTTCAGCGCCCGGCGTTCGAGTTGACTAGGGCGAAAGCTCTTCATGAAATCCATATTTTTCCTCCTTGGCTGGTGACACATTCGGTAGTATACAGAGATCTTGTCTCTAGTATCAAACACACCGTTTAGTTTATGATCAGTATCACAATCCGCATGAGCTCACATTACTTTGATGCAAGGTTGGGACCGTGATGGATGATCAGAGAAGTTAGGTAAGTCAAAATGCTATGGGTTTGGGAGTAGTTTTCTTGGAGCTGAAAATAGGTTATGGGCCAATTTTGGAGATTTTTCTAAGTTAAGAAAGGTGAATTTATGGTATATAAGGGAAAGGGGGTATTTTAGGAAGGGTTTTGGTAGTATGGAGCAGATTTGGGGAAAGTTTTGGGTAGAGGTTGAAAAATTGCTTATGGAAAGTTTAGAGAGAAGATGAGATGGTGAGGGGAAAGTAGAGTTTGCCTGAGTGTAGTTTGCCTAGGGTTAATGTAAACGATCCGCATTTAGATATATGAGTGGAGTGAAGGCGCCACAATCAACTATGGACGGGTTGATTGATAAAGCTGGGACAAAGACTCACCACGAGAATCCACCTAGGTATGAAGCCGCGAGGCTCGTTACGAGGGAATCCGCGAGATAAGAGAGCGAGAACTCTTAAAGAAATACGAAAATATTATTAAACTTGTTGATCTTCAAAGACGCTACATTAGGGGTATATATGGCCCGTACTTCTAATCAAAAAGCAACATCTACTTTAACTAGGAAAGAAACTTTCTAAATTATAAAAAAGCAGCTTCTACTTTAACTTCAGGAAAGAAAAGCTTTCCCACAAATTACAAAAGCCTTTCCTAAAAGAAAACTTCTAAAATAAATAAAGCAAATCTTCCTAAAATAAATAAAGCAAACTTTCTAAAATAAATAAACAAACTTTCTAAGATAAATAGAAACAAACTTTCACAAATAAATAAAGCGAACTTTCTAAAATAAATGCAGACTCCACATCGAGGGTTTATTAAAGTCGATGCGTTTGCCTTCAAGGTGAATGAGGTCGAGGAGTTTTCACATGTATTCAATGCGTCTTGACCTCCCAGTCAATTCTTCAATAATTAGGGACTGAATTCCCAATGTTTGGTGTGTTTACAGATGCTCACATCAAAATCAATCTGTGAATCTCAGCTAGCATGTCGAATTTTGTCGAATTAGGGACGATTCGAATTCTGCGTTTTCGGCGTCGCGTTTGGTCTTAGTAAAGGGATTTTCGATGGGAATGAGAAGTCACGTATAACGCCTGCGTCTTTCATGTGTCATAAGTGGCATGAGTAAGAAAGTGAGAAAATGGGCCGGTCGAGGATGGTGCGAATGTAGCGGGAAAAGGAGGACATAGTGGTATTAATGGAAAAGTTTAAATGACACTAAAGGACAAAATGTCCAATAGTGTCGTCTCTTCAAAGGGAAAGGGCGGAGTGGGCGGATGAGCGCGGGAGCCGACGGATTTTTCATTTATTTTTAGAGAGAGAGCCGTTTCTCTCTGGTTTTTCGGCCGAGATCAGACCGATCCCGGTCGTCGACTTCAGCCGAGAAAAGAGCTGCTCTGTGAGGAGAGACCTGCAGCGTGGGTGTCGGATTTGAGGAATTTTGACAAACTCTCCTTGAGGTAAGGCTTACTCCCTACTTGGGTTTACGCCGTTTAAGTACTTTACAATGTTTCGGTTGGTTTGAGGCCTTAAATGGCGTTTGATGGAATCCCGAAACTTGGGACGAGATTCGACTTTATTAAAACCAATTTATGCGCGATCGTATTCGTGAGGGGCTTATTTGGGTCATTGGTTGTGCAATTATGTGATAAATCATGTCTTGATTGGAATGAGGCCGGAAATGGCCGTGAAACCCGGGTTCACTAAGTGAACCGATGATTGGTGGTTTTTCGGGAATAGTAACCGAGGCTTTCACTATTCTCGAGAATAGTGTTCACAAAATAAATTTTGTGAATTAATGTTCAGACGAGTAATTCAGTAGAATTGCTAGTGTTTGATCAGTATTATGTGAGCTAATTTTGATGTGATGAAATGCGAAATTACATAACATGATTGTGTGATTTAATTTTTATATATGAATATATCGATGTTTATATATTTGCATGTGTTATAGGCGTAATGGAATTGACATCATGCATTCCATATGCTATCACCAGGACACCCTAGGACGATAAGTGAAGGTGCATTAGATTAAGTCTAGAGAAAATGGTTTCGGAGGGTTGTCTAAAAATGATAATTATCGGAGGGTAGTCCATACGAAAAATATCAATGTTGGGAGACGGCCAGGTGATATACATCGGAGGGTAGTCCATACAAATAATATCAATCGATAGAGCCTCGAATTGATATATATATATACATGTCGGAGGGTTGTCCACAAACAAACATAATAATTCTCATACGAGGCTTAGGCAAGTGTGGGGGGAGTCTCGGTGAGAGCTCGGGATATGAGATATTCAGTTAGACATTCAAGTAGGATCATGCATTTGCTTGAATGTGTAGTAATTTATTTTGGAGCATTGCATATGCACTTAGGTGGAGTAGCCCACTTATTCGCTCTTGAGCATTAGCTACCATGCTGTCGAGGATACTATTTTGCAGTCTGGAGCGTGCGGAGATGGTTCATGTAAGTCGTTTAGAAGAAAGCAGTTGGCTGGCTTTGGCGTTTTAGTTATTGTATATATATTAAGTGTTTTCATTTTAATATATATATGTTTATAAAGTAGATCATTAACTCTCGTAACTATGATATATAGTTGGTATATTTTATGGGTATTGTTTATGGGCCCAAGTGGCCGTTTTACTCATGTTATGGATTATGTTGGATAGTTGGGATATATGTTGTGAGTATAAATGCAGGGGCCCAAGAGGTCATTTTTACTCGGTATAGTTGTATATGAGACCCTGTGTGGTCATTGATGTTGATCGGGACAGGTTATATATAGGTTTTGTATTTAGGTAGAACTCCCCGTACAAAGGAGACTCTGCCCCAGATTTTTAGTGAGGAAATGTCGGGTCACGAGCCGTGTCCGCAGTACAACGGGTTGGCGGACAGTCAACGGACCCCCGGGATCGGGGCGTCACAGACTCAAGTCAGTGACATTAAAAGTAACACTTACATAATACTCATTGGGTAAATATAGTTTGTAGGCATTGTCATTGATGCGCTTGAAGACTTGAAAATGACCATCGATGTGGCGCTCTTTTACCTTTTAAAGACCTGTTCATTTAAACACATTTCATATACTCATTTCTAATATGAATAATTAATATTCATTTTAAAATATAATTATTTATGGGTATATGATAGTAAGACCTAATCATTCTTTGACATAAAAGAATATATAGACATTCCTTAATTCAAACCTGGGGCCCATGTAGATTCTTAGAATAATGCATTTATATAAATTGGCATTCCATGCATTTCAAATACATTTACAAATGATATTCTTAGAGTTCACCTCTCTTTAAAACACATTCCATAAATATCCAAAACAAAATGAGTCAAAAATATATTCTTCTCATGAAGACTTTTACATCATTGAATTCAATGCAAAATAGTTACAAAATATCATAAATGGAATGATATGCATGGGACGGAGCATTTACTTATACTCCGCGTTGTTTGATGGTGACTCCGCGCCCGACGATCTTCGGTTCTGCTACTTTCTACTTGGTACATGCGCGTTGATAAAAACAACACGCTATGCATTTTCATCCTTAGTAGTTCTATACAATTCTCTCTTCATTTAAGTTTAAATCAAATCATGCAATGTTTATAAAACAATGCTTTTGTCCATTTATTTTCAATGACCAATGCGATCTGATACATATATATATATATATATATATATATATATATATATATATATATATATATATATATATATATATATATATATATATATATTCATTTCATTACATTCAATTACAATTCATTGGTCATTTCAAGTTATGCAATTTCATATGCACTAAATCATTCAAATCCTGAATCATGCACTTTTCAATCTCATTATCATTTTGCCCTTACCGAATTTAACCTATGCTTTCGGTGCACGGGATAGCGAATCAAGTGCGGTCCCAGGGGCTGCGAGTAGGTATATATATAAAATGAAGAAATATGTACTGGGTTGGTGTACATTACGTCTTGTCCCCCCTTTAGACTACGGTCGGTATACCCGCAAATAATCACGTTTGTTCGACCCTTATTGGTATACCAATTTATCCTTAACTCGAATTCTAACTATTAACATTCTTTTAAGGGCATTAAAATCATTCAATAGAATTTACAATAGTATATATATACATTTGTATGCAAATATAACATTTTCACATTTATGCAATTTTCTTATACAAATTCGTTTCACAAGCAATTGTCTCAAATCACTTAAAACAAATCATTTCAAACACAAATTAATATGCACTTTCTTGTCAATCATTTCCAAAATTCAAATCATTTGTAATTATTCAAATATTTTAGAAATAGAGAGGGGATTTGAGACGAACCAAAAATTGTCACTTTGGTTCCAATCTTGAAATCTAGGCTTGATGCGGGGTTTTCCTCCTTGTTAGCCCCTATTCGAATCGATGACAATCACATATTAGTCGGTTGATACAGGTTTTGTTAGGATTAATGTCTATCCAATACTCCTTCACTTGAAAAATTTTCTAGGGACACATAAGCCATATTTTGCTCATGCTTCCTTCAAGAAAATTATAGCTCTATGAGTCTATTTTAGTAGAAATTGAAATCATCTTATTTGGATCACCCAAACTCAAGTTACGGTATTTTAATGCCAAACTAGTTGGTATGCCCAGCTCACTCGATTACCTACTATTATTCTCAATTTCAGGGATTTTAACTCCATAAATTGGTAATAGTTCCTTCTACTCATTTGAATCTATGGTTCTAAGTTTTCTTCTCCAATTGGAATCATCCATTTTGGATCACCAAAACTCAAGTTATTGCATTTTACATCAAGACTACTCCAATTTGCAAAACATAATCATATTGTTCTACACATAGCTCCACTTTGACAGATTTTTGGGCACTTTAGGATAATAATTTTCATACACTTCCTTCAAGTAAATTATTCCCCTAGAATTATATTTTATCCAGAATTTTGAATCACTCAATTTGGATGAGTGAAACTCAACTTATGGCCAAAACACCATAATAACACCAAAGAAAGCGAGCATACTGGTAGGCTGCAGACTCACCTTTAATCCCATAGGAGCCTTAGAGCTACAATTTGCTCTGATCCCTTCTATACATTTGTAGCCCTATCTCTTATGGTTCTTTACCAATTAGAATCACTTCATTTGGATGATTATAACTTAATCTATAGTCAAAACAAGAACAGGTTTTGACAAAATTTTGACAAAATTTCCTTTGAAAACCCAACATTTCCCTTTTACAAACATTACACAAAACCAATCCAACCAACAATACTCTTAAAAACTCAACCCAACACAACCCCAATATTTACAACTAAAACAAAACTCTTTTTATCCACATTTGGGGTTTTCCCCAACTCAAACACAAATAAAAGGGTTTAGGGTTTGAGTCTTACCTCAAATCTCTTTCAAACTTCAATACCAAGGTTCCTCCTTGTTTTTGATCACTTTAGCCTTTGATTTTCATGGAGCAATTCACAAATCTCCCCATTCAAAAGCCCTAGCTCTCTCCCTTTTTCTCAAATACGGTTTTGCCCAAATGGGCATTCTAAGACCAAATGTGGTCTTAAGTCATTAAATCTACATAAGGCCTTGTTTGGCCTTCTCATTAAATCCACTTTTCTCATTTTTGTCATTTTAACACTTCATTTCACTTTCATTTTCATTTCATTTCCTTCATTTACTTTGAATTACATTCTTCATTTATATGACCCTTAGGTCCCCATGTGGCATTTTTACCAAATTTATTTGGCTCTATAAAATTTTCGGGTTGTATATTTTTTGTTCTTAGGATTTAAATTAGAAAAATTTCATTTACTTTATTTTATATCCTAAACATGTTCTGAAACTGTTAGGGTATTTTTAGGGTGTTACAATCGCCCTTAGGGAACAACTTGGAAAGCGTTTGTGCAAGAAATCTTTCCTTGCGCATGTGCACCTAAACCCAATCTTCGGACACCCTTTGTTGGCTTGTTTGGCATATTGTTCCATCCTTCGCTCGATGTTGAGTCAACAAAGTAGACAAGGTTCTATTCACTACCTTGGTCTGACCATCGGTTTGTGGACGACAAGTAGTAGAAAACAATAACTTGGCTCCTAACTTACACCCTGAGGTCTTAAAAGTAACTTTCAGAATTTGCATCCCTATCCAAAACAATCGTCCTAGGCATACCATGCAATCTCACAACCTTCCTAAAGAACAATTCAGCCACATGAGAAGCATCATCCGTTTTGTGGCATTAGATAAAATGAGTCATCTTTAAAAACCTATCCATAACCACAAAAATAGAATCCCTACCACGTCTAGCCCTAGGCAAACCTAACACAAAGTCCATTGAAATATCAACCCAAGGTTCACTAGGAATAGGAAGTGGTGTGTAAAAGTCATGGGGTTGCACTCGAGATTTAGCTTGCCTACATGTGATACACTTCCCACAAATTCTCTCAACATCATGCGTCATGTGAGGCCAATAAAAGTGTTCTTGCAAAACCCTAAAGTCTTAGCTACCCCAAAATGTCCCATCAATCCTCCACTATGAGACTCCTTTACTAACAAATCCCAAATGGAACAATTAGGAATGCATAACTTATTTTCCTGAAACAAGAACCCATCATGTCTAAAGAAATTGTCATGGGTTGCTTTTTCTGACAAGCATATTAACCACTAAAATCTTGGTCACAAAAGATCTGATTCTTTAATGTGTTCAAACCAAACAATTTAGCATCAAGAGTAGAGATTAGGACATATAGTGAAAGTGCATCGACAACGATGTTTCGCTACCTTGTTTGTAGCAGATGACATATGGAAAGGTTTCTACGAACTCTATCCATCGTGCATGTCTCTTATTCCACTTGTGTTGACCCTTCAAATGCTTCAAGGACTCGTGGTTGGTGTGAATCACAAATTCCTTAGGTCAAAGATAATGTTGCCAAGTTTTCAAGGCCCGAACCAATGCATACAACTCTTTGTCGTAAGTAGCGTATTTCAGGGCTACCCCACTTAGCTTTTCGCTAAAATATACAATGTGACGTCCTTCTTACATAAGAACTAGGCCAATACCTAAACTTGAAGCATCACATTCAACCTCAAAAGTTTTTGCAAAGTTAGGTAAAGAAAATAAAGGAGCATGAGTTAGGTTTTCCTTTATCAATTGGAATACTTTTTCTTGCTCTTCACCCCACTTAAACCTAACATCCTTCTTGATAACTTCGATTATTGATGCGGCTATGCTACTAAAGTCCTTTACAAACTGTCAGTAAAAACTAGCAAGTCCATGAAAACTTCAAACTTTACTTACACTTGTCGGACTTGGCCATTCTTGAATCACACGAACCTTCTCTTCATCAACATGTATTCCTTGTGCACTAACAACAAAACCAGATAAACCTGAAGCACACTTCTCCCGGTGCAACATGTGCCCTTCTTAAGGTTAGCAAACAATCTTTCTTTTCGAAGCACATCCAAAACAGATTTTAAATGAATCAAATGATCATCCAAATGTGGTTCATTAATCTCATGAAAGTTCTAGGTGTATTAGTTAACTTGAAAGGCATAACTAACCACTCATATAAACCTTTTTTTTTTTAAAGTAGTTTTCCATTCATCGCCTTCTTTCATTCTAATTTGATGACATCCACTTTTCAAATCAATTTTGGTAAAGATACAAGAACCATGCAACTCATCAAACATATCATCTAACCAAGGAATAGGATGACGATACTTTACTGTTATGTTATTGATGGCTCGATAATCAACACATCCTCATGCCATCCTTCTCTTAGGAACCAAAATCATCGGACAAGCGCATGGACTCCTATGCTTTCCCTCACATATCCTTTTCCATCGATTCTGACTTGCTTTGGAGTTCCTTTTGTCTCCTTAAGATTACTCCTATAAGCGGGTCGGTTTGAAATGGTAGCCCCAAGCACAAAATCAATTTGAGGTTCAATCCCTCGGATATGAGGTAACCCTTTCGGAATTTCCTCGGGAAATACATCTTCAAATTCCTGCAAAAGAGAGACAATTGAACTAGATAAAGAAGTGTCAAGTTGGTTAGTGTTAAAAAGTGTCTCTTTGTACAAAAGTAGAATCGTAGGCTTGTTTAAGAACAATTCTCTCTTAACCTCACTTGCCTTTGCATAGAAATTGGTTTTTCTCTCTATTTTTCTCCTATCATTCAATTCTACCATCTTTTTTTCTCTCTCATTTATCTCGATCTCTCTCTCATTTTCTCTTAAACTTGCAATCACTTTCTTTTTGTCACTCTATTTCTTTTGCTCACTCTTTGTTTCACTATCTTTCTTTTGTTCACTCTCTTTTTCATTTTTTTCCTTTATTCGCTCTCTTTTTCACTTTTTTTCTTTTGTTCACTTTCTTTTTGCAGCCTCACTTGATCTTCATAAACCTGACTTTGTGTTAAAGGAACAAGAGTGATTGTCTGTTGGTTGTGCATGAATGAGTACTTATTGGTGAAGCCGTCATGCTTAACTTTCTTGTCAAATTTCCATGGTCTTCCTAATAATAAGTGTCTAGCTTACATCGGAACTACATCACACAAAACTTCATCTTCGAAATTTCCAATGTGAAAAGAGATTAACAGTTGTTTATTCACCCTTACCTCCCCACTATCATTCAACCATTGCAATTTATAATGTCGATGATGCTTACTTGTTGGCATCCCTAGTTTCACCATCAGGGTTGTGCTAGTGACATTAGTGCAACTATCACCATCAATGATCACATTACATACCTCGTTTTGGAATGGCATCTAATTATTAATAAAATGTTCTCGTTGCACCTCGTCATCTTTGTGGCTTGCACATAAGGCCCTCCTTGCCTGACAAGTCTCCTTGAATGTATATCTATCATCGGCATCTCCCCAAGGATGACATAGAATCTAATCCGACTCATTTGTCAGTTTCAATCTCACCATTATTAGAATCACCATAACTCATTTGTTTGGACATTGGCTTGCTATATGACCTGCAGCATTAAAACATAATATCACGATTCTGAGAAGTGGAGGAATCAAATTTAACTGATTTCATGGTGGTCACCTCTTGTTTCCATTTTGGGTTTGATGCTGGGGTAATTCCTCTTTCTCCCATTGATCTCACTTCCATGGATGAACTAGACTAGGATTCAGGACGCAGTTTTGGCTACTCCCTACCACTTTGACTTTCACCCTGAATGTCATATGCAATTCAAGGCCCACTTAACTCCACACAATGTTGCAATTCCACCACATTTTAACCCGCTTTAAACCCGCCGTAAAACCTCGCCATTGCAGCCTCCAATCTTCTTTCCATCGATTGCCTTTCAACACTGAACTCATTTCCTTATATAATACTCCTCCACACTATGACTGCCTGGGTCAAGTTTTGCAGAACTTGCTGTATTAACCCCAAAGAGTAGGTTAACAAAACTTCAGATCAACCTTCTATTCATGTTTCACCATAATTCCCCATTCTCTCACCAACACTAGTCTGGTCCCACCACACTATGACACATAATCCAGAACCTCTTATGACAAACAGTTTCACCTTCCTACAGAGCTTAACACTGTGCCAATCAAAACCATCTCACACCTTTTCCTCACCCGGATATACCTTCAGCGGTCATCTTCCTCTGGAATATGGAATCTTCATCTTAATGCTTACCCAAATTATCTTCCATTCCTATAGCTTCCTCTAAGTCTCCATACCTTCTTCTGTCACTAATGGCAATCAATCATGATCAATTTTTATCCTCAACCAACTTCCTTTATATTCTCTTCTTCTACCCGTACTTCCTTCAGAGCAACCTCCCTTCGTTTCTAGATGAGGTCACACGCTCAAGCTGATATATCCTTCATGAATTGGTTCCAATCAACCTTCAAACATCTTCTTTACTCACCGCAAGCTCACAATGAACTCATGTCACCCTCCTATCATACCGGGATGTGGGGCATTGTTTGAACATGATTAAAACAATTAAAAAATAAGGACCTCCCATAAATTCACTTAGTCACGCCTCCCCATCCTGCCCCAACTGACTGTTATTCAACCTCATTTTCTGGGCTCAAACTGATATAATTTTGACTCCTTATTTGATTGGTTTATTTTTTTTTTTACAAACACATTTTTATAACTCAACAACCCATTTACATTTACAACCTAACTACCACCTGAGTACATTTAAATTTATGCCACACATGTCCTGTATCTTATATAATACACATATATATATAGAGTTCAATAATGATCGATCTTTTACAATAAAATATGAATCTGCTCAGATATTCCAGACAAATTGGTGGGAATAACTCAATCTCATCTCCTAAGACTACACTTATTTAACACCCAAAAGGAAGTTTCACGTTTGAAAATAGTAGACAAGAATACTAATAACAATAATCGCCACTATCTTTTTACATTTACTTATGCATAACGGCTTCATTCTTACGCAGGACTTCTAACTTATCTCATTTTATACATATAGATTTTTTCTTTCGATTCCTTATCATTATCTTGTTCATATTATTTCCTGTCAGCATTTTTTTACAGTTAATCTTATATCTACTACATGTATGACAGATCAAATCATATTCAGAGTAAACTTATACGTATACAATGGCAATCTAACAAATCAAATCATATCAATTACACAGTTCAAATCACTAATATCAACAATATTAGACTTCACTCATCATTTAATCGGGCTGGTAATAATAATTAACTCCCTTTAGAAATTACATTTCTGATCCGGGATGCCCATAAATCCTTTTAGTTTTCGCTTGACAACTTATTTTCAAAGGCCACGACCAACCCTGATTCACCCCGGCCATGACCCGTCGATTCGGTTATCCACCAGTTTAACTGAAACTGGCTTCGTCTTCATTGAACTTTTCTTTAAAGTGTCGACCCGAATCCTACTCGAATTCTATTACGGATCCAAGTCGGAGCCCTAGCTTAATTCGACATTTTCAATTATCTTTCCAAATATCATTATGTTATCCATTTTAATTTTTAATACTTATACTTCTTTCTGTAAATCCCACAACACTTATAATTTCAAAAGACCCTTAACATTTATGACCTGGCTGTTTTACTAATAAAATGATGTCTTTTTACTACAGTGTCCTGTAATAAAAAGAGATTTGTTAAATACAATTTTTAATGTCATTTTTTCGCTTATCGATTTAGATTTCACTATAAATATAATTCTACATTCACGATAAGATTCACTCGGGGAATCACTGTCATTATCCAGCAATGCCATCTCATCTCATCACCGCCTGGCTATATAAGCTACGACTATTACCCACCACGTGATTCCGCCGGCCGAACTCGTCTGGGTTTATTAACCCGCAGCAATGTGATCTCAATATCTATTATTTCACCGCCTCTCCACATATGGCTGCAGAATCAATATCACAAATGATTCAAATAATCCCCGCCCATTCATTATCCGCAAGATAAATGCATTTCATTAAACAAGAGACTTCACTACCATAGACTGACATTCACAATGATTCAGCTGTGGTCAACTCCCCGTTCGGCTTTATCATTCAACATGATTCCTTAACATTCACATCACCATCTCGTTGCGGCCATTGGCACTCGAAAGATCACCACGACAATGTTTGGAACTCGCCCGTTTGGTCATCAAGAGTAAATGTGACCACATCATTATCACCGCCTCGCTGACAGGGTTACATCACATTCATTAATGATCTACAGCAACTACCCATTTATCATCATGAGTGAACAGACTCTGATTTACAAGAGATCCACTTCATATAAATGATTATCTCATGATGCATCTAGCTATGAACCCTGCCCACTATCATTCAAGAGCTACATGTGATCCACATTCAAGATTTCACCTGTCTCACATATAGCATATAATTTGAGATTCAATGAGTCCAGCTGTTTAATCCTCGTCCCGCCACATTCAAAGAAGAACGACTTATTTTACCACTATTGCCATCTTTCACACTGGGATCAATGGTGAACCCTACATGTCGGGCTTCATTCCAATATATCAAACAACTACTTCTTTATGTGTTAATTTATGATTGTCAAATACACACATAGTACAAGATGTACTTCAATAATGAACTATCAAACTAATATATACTGTAGAGAGGAGGAGTATAGTGAGGTATATATGTGTATAGAGAGCATATATATATATAGTATATGCTATATGATTTGCAACAGTACCACAACCGATCACACCATTTACCTTCATATCATTACAGGTATGAATAAATATCAAACAATAAACGTCAAACTGGTGAGTAGAGAGGAAGAGAGATATATATATATATATATATATATATAGAGGAGGTATAGTGAGAGAGAGATATATGTATATATATGTATATTTAATACATCTAATAACCATCAGGAACTATATTTCTAATTGAATTTCACTCCTCTGTATTATCTTTCAAAGATATAATTAATTATGTACACATTCATGAGATCATTAAGAGGTCGCTTGAGATACTGGTCATACAATGATCCCCATTTATGACATCGTATTCATGGGAGTTCACCTCAATGAGGTCATCTCTGCATTCATCCATAAAATTTGATCATATGCCTATCACTTTATATCTGTCATTTGTTATTTGTTTTTCTCAAGGTTATATGATATGAACACATATCACTAAACGCATTTAGAGTAATTTCAATATATTGTCTCCTCTGGCATACCAACAACTCATGTTTGTTCAGCCATTTTCGATTTGAGACCACATTTCTCACAAACACAAACACACATCTTAGTGATTTTCATTTATATTTTCCTTGTCATGCTCTATTAAGTGGCATCATGATTTTTGCAGCATGGATAACAAAATTCACACCGTTCATATGAGCTCCTATTCTCGCGCACCTACTTACTTGAAGGGAACTAATCGACCATCATCCAACGAAAAGTTATGGCATTTTTCATGCCAAACCTAGCCTTCGCCACCCCGGATCATACTAGAAATGAATAATGATTAATTTTTACGGGATCTTAACTTCATGTTTGACCTAGGTCATTAGCTATTTTGTGGCTGAGGTGTGCTGTTAAGGGTTCTATTCCTAACTGAATCACCCAATTGAGCACCGAACTCGGGTTGATGTCCAAACGCAACCCCATCGCCGTTCAAGCTGGAACTGATTTATCGGCAATATGCCCAATTTTATGAATTTTAGGCCACTAGATCAGAATTACGATCTATTTTAAGTTTTATTCTTAAAGTCTATTTCGCATTGAGTGAATTTTGAATCACCAAATCGATAAGAAATGAGCAAAACACGCTAAAAATACAACTGGTCGAACTAGGAAGTATAATAGTGTCAGCCTGGCAGACTTAACATGTATCGGTACAAGTTTGTAATAAAATGATCAGAATGATTAGATGTACCGTACAAGTTCAATAACAGTAAGAAGTCCCAGGTAAGTTCAAACGTGCATTTTGTTCAGATATTTAATATTTTATTACCCAACTAATCATCTTCAAACACATCAAAACACTTGAATTCACTTATCTTCATCTAATTCATCTTTCAATTTCATGTTTTCCCAAATTCTTCACATTAATTTCTTCCAAAACCTTCTAATATAAAATAAGATCCATCCTCAACAAAACATGATGATAATTAGCTTTACTCAAACCCTCAACCCATTATTTATAATTAATCATGAATCCAACTTTGGGTAGAGAGATTCTGCAACTATTCGTTACTAGAGTTTATAATCAATTTCATTCTTGAGGATTTTAATCCCATCAAACCTGAAGCTGACAAAGAGATAACTAACATACAAAACCAAAGATCCATACACAAATCCGAAAAGTTCACCAATGTTGTAGTTCATACTGTTGGCTTTTATCTCGCCTCCAATTCTTCCTTCCTCTTTCCTCTTCGCATGTTTTCTTCCTGAAATGATACTTTAACTTTGGTCTTGAAACCATATTGCATGGTCTTGTTTGTCTCCAAACCATTATTAAGCCATTATTACTATTTTAAGTCATGAACTCATTCATTATAATAAACTTATTTATTTACCTTAATAGTCTTAATTCACGTCTTTTTTATCCATTTTGACAAATTTACACCTTGGTCCTGTTCTTCTATAACTTTCCGTTCTTCATTTCATGTTCGATTAATCACAATTGGCCAAATAAAGCCATGGTAATATCTTTAAACATGTCAAAAACTGTAATTAGGGTGATATTCAAATACACACTCCTTCCATGGTTTTCACCCAAAATAACATCATCTGATCCACCGTTTTCGCCACAATCGATTGGCTTTTCCCACTTAGTTTGTTCAACACTTCATTTTTTCCACCATATTTCGGGCTTTGAACGACATCACCAATTGAGATTTTTCTTTCCGCATCAATCAAAAAATTAATCGTACATTAATGATTTGCTGGAACCAAAGTCAAGTCTTTAAAGGAATAAAAGGTTTAGGTCACTTAATGGGGCACACCAAAAAATTCCTCTTATTTTTAACTGTATTTTTGGTATACTTTGTTACACTCCTGATTTACAACTGAATGATGATAACTTATAAAAAAAAATTCCTTCTCATTTCAAACTCATTTTTGTTTTTTGTTTTGTTTTGTTTTTTTGTTTACTGACGGATCCTTCCTTCTTTCATTACGATATTTATATTTTTTGTAACTCAGATGGACGTATCAATATGAAGGGCAAGATAAACAAAATGATAATCAACAATATTCAGAAAACTACTTTGATGGAGCAAATAGGTTGTGAATGAAATCAGTTGAACACATTAAAGTGAACCATGGTGCGGTAATCTAAGTTGGGTTCGGGATGTTGGAAAACCCAAAGATATGCAAACCAGAAAATGAGGTTGTTACTTTAATGTATCAAATGATAAAACTCAAGACTGGTGAGAGACCTGATTGAATTGACTTTAAGAACCGCTATATTCTGGCTGATGGATGATCTCTAACATGGAAGCAAGAACCGTGGTATAAAGATAGATGCCACAACCTGGTGATCCGACGCATAAGTTTGACAGTCAATAACCATGGTTCAGAAGAGTTTTTCAACCAAAGAAAATTTAAACTCACTTTATAAATTCAAACTCAAAATAGGATAACACGCCTAAAAATGTAATTCAAAATATGAAGAACAAAACAAAGACTGGGTTACAAAGGAAAGTAACATCAACCAAACAAGAAAGGTTGAAAGAAACTATCTTCCCCAACCATTCACAATCAAAACGTCCAAAAGGAAAGGAAACTAGATAATTTAGATAAGACTGTAATCAAACAAGAACAATCAAGCGACCAAATTAGGAATTAAATCGCCCAAAATAGCAAACAAATCAGCAAACAACCATCTGTAAATTCCATCAAATTAATGGGTGCAGAGACAAATCAATGTTAAAATGTCTGGCCTATTCAAACTGATTTAATAAGGATGACAGACCATCTTAGTTCTTCTGAGTTAACACGAGCTCACTTGCATCTCAATTAAAACATTAAGGGTTTTTCAATCTCTCGCTCTAAATTTCAGCTTCATCAGCAAAGGGGATTTCATGGTCCTGCCATCCATTCTCAGTTATGCCTCCAATGTATTATAGCTGAACCCGTCCAGATAACTCAATAAGTACATTCGAGTGTCTATTACCCTAGAGTATTCTACTTGAGAAACACTCTTTGCTTTATTCTTTGAGAGAAGTAGAGCACATTCAACATGCCATGTTATACCGTAATTATCTTGTAAAAACTTCACAATATTGTCAATGATAGCGTGAACAATTGAATTATGAGTCCACTTGATGCCTTTCGACTTATCCTCCAACAATGATCAACCGGTTCTTAACGTCAAACTTTGAATCTAACATGTTCTTAGTAAAAATCATCCTATCATCACTCACCACATACAATACATTCATCATGGAATGAAATGATATATCCATGTTCCCAATCCGACACACACACTTGAAATACACTGATGCACTTTTGAACAGACATCAGATTGTGAATTCTCTGCGTCATTGTTTTGAAGTGCTTTTAGCCCATAAAACGATTTCAAACAATTACAAACTTTCTTTCATTCTGAGCAAAACCTCAGATGTTAATGGTCACAGATTATTCATCAAACTCTTAAGAAACATTGTTTTGTTAGAGAAGTGCCTCAAAATCGCCAGCAACTTTATTAATATTTGTTACTATTGTACTAATTCTTCCATTTGATATTCGGTGTGATTGAATTTGATTTGAATTTTAATCGGGATGAATA
The DNA here is from genome assembly GCA_016808115.1 of Tetrastigma voinierianum. NCBI lineage: Eukaryota > Viridiplantae > Streptophyta > Magnoliopsida > Vitales > Vitaceae > Tetrastigma > Tetrastigma voinierianum. Next base: position 134,947 of record JAEQBH010007984.1, on the reverse strand, counting down.
GTTCAGATTAGTAACATCTCACACCCTCAACTTCAAATTTAGGCTAATGGCGGGAGCCTAAAACTATACCTCCATTCCATCGCTTTTTCCATACTGATGGGCCTGCCCATGAACTAACTGGGCCATCATATACAAAGATACAAAATGAACCATCACCCATAATGTTTGAAAGGGGGCTTTAACACAGACATGTAATCTATCCCATTTTACATACATATACAAAACTAATACTGATATTTTTACATAACTGAAAAAAACCCAACAAAAGATTGGATCTCACTAGTTTCTGCACAATCAAGAATAGGCAGACGCTGACGTCCCCTTCTCAGACCTCTAATAACAGATTCAAACCCCATGTTTAACGCTTTAGTGGGTCACACACCTATAATGATACAATATGCACCCACATCAGCTCAAGAAGTTATTACAATCAAGTACACTGTATATAATAAAAAGAGTTACATCATATCTTACATGAATCCATTAGTTAAACCATACACACACTGTACTACAGACTGATACTGTCCAACTCCACCGAGGAGTTAATCCACAATCATACTGAAACTCGCAGTGCCATAGAGCTACACTCATACAGAGATCCAGAGGGTACTAGCAGAGCCTTACATCAGCAAAAGCACCCCAGAGGTGGATTATGGTTTGACACTGAATGCAGGTAATCATGTTTATAATAGAAACAAGGCAAAACTGTAAATTCCAAAACATATTGAAACACAGCTCTGAGAAGATGGTATGCTAAAAATGAAAATTAACATAAGCTTCTGCTGCACTCTTCAGACATCGAGGACCCACTACAATTGAGAAATACATAGATTATAAAGTAACTCTTTGCAATTAAGTAAAGAAACGGGATATAGAAGAGATAAGATACAACAATCACTTGGTCCATCACTGGCTGAGACAAACCCACAGGGAGAGAAATGAGATGGAGAGTTAAAGAGAACAATATGGAAGCAGCTTCAGCTATATGAGCAGACCAAACCAATGTGGCTGTTTATCTAAACTATGGGTATTTGAATTAAGGTTTTGGTTTGAGAATAGTTGCTACTTTGTTCAGTTTTTGTGGAGATCAAACCTCATTGGGTTGGAAGTTTGTGGTAAAATCCTAATTGGTAACGAATACGGAAGCCATCTGTGAATCAAGGTTTTGAAGGAATCAGGACCTTAGGTTGAATTTTTGGATTCTTACCTAGGGTTTGTTGTTGATTCCAAAAACCACCAATACAAGCAAGTTATGGAGCGGTTTTGAATGAATTTCGTGTTGATTATCGAGTGGTCACGCTTGAGACCGTTGTAAAAAACAAATAGAATTGCTGGGGTCTTAAAGAATGGCCACAAAATTTTTGTAAACCCCGTTTTGTTTCAGCTATGATTGCTGGTAAATCATCCAACCTAATTAATCTTTAACTGGGTAAAAACCATGAGGCAGGCTACAAATATAGAAGGACTAAGAGCAAATTGTAGCTCTATAGCCCTGGGCTGGACTGAAGGTGGAGCTTCTCCGTAGCTCACCGATGCGCTCGCTTTTATTGTCAGAGTATTTGGCTATAGGTGGAGTTTCACTATCCAAACTGAGGATCTAAAAATCTAGCAAATAATTTTGTAATATGTTATTGAAGGAAGTGCATGCAAATTGTGTCCTGTGCGCCCGCGAAAATTTTCCAAGTGGAGCTATGTGCAGATTCCCGTTTACCAATTTGGTTACTAATCTAGATAAAAATATAATAACTGAGTTTTGGTGCATCCAATCAAGATCTTAACGGCAAGAAACCTTAGAACCATAGCGCTTCAAATGAGGAAGAAATAATTTCCAATTTATGAAAGTTAAGACCCTTAAACCATATTTCAAAGAGCAAGAAGTAAAGGTTTCAAATTGTAAACCATGGGGCTTCAAAAGAGTTAAGTAAGCAAACAAATGGCTTTGAATATTAAAACCATGTTTCGAAGGGCAAATGGTTTTAATTATTAAACCATGTTCAAACAAGCAAAGCAAGCAAACAAAAATATTTGTGAAAAATAAACCCAACTAAACCCTTAGCCTACAAACATATCTGGCGAGGCATTCCAGCGTACCTGCGGCACAGACATCATCCATGATTTTTGGGGATTTCCATTGGCCTGCAAACTTAGGTCAGCCATCACATTTGAAATAGGAACTGCACAAGACGTACTTAAAGATATGCGGTTAACGCTGCTAACTAAATTATGGTGATGGCTAATTCGTGTCAATTCCACCATTTATCTAAAGACGGTGTGCCTGTGCCCTTCCACCTAGTATTTAACCCAAACCTAACAACGCGACGCCACACGCCTATACTCCCACATCAAGAACTACAGCTCCAGTTCCGTTTTTATTTCAGCAAGCTATTGTTTCAGCCCTCATGAGCGAGAAAAGTTTTAGATAACCTTAAAGCAGAGGTTTACAAAGCTCAAAACTTTCAAGCAAGGTAAAGAAAGGCAGATTTTTGAAAGTTTTAAATCAGTTAGCAAGTATCAAAAGTTTTGGAAACTTTTACAGTACAAACAGCAAAGTATAAGTGGCGAAAAGTTTTGAAACTTTTAAAGCAAGCAAGAAATTACAAAAAGCCTTAGAACTTTTGTTAAGAGGTTTATGAAAAGTTTGAAACTTTGGAAGTAAGGTAAAGAAAGCAAGTTAAGAGATTTTTGAAAAGCCAAATCTTCAGCAAGCAAGTATAAAAGTTTTGGAAACTTTAAAAGAAAAAGCAAAGCAAGCAAGGTATGAAAAGTTTGAAACTTTTAAGTAAAGGGCAAGATTCTGAAAACATCCATAAAGAGAGCTTCACTACTCGAGATATTCTCTTAAAAAGCAACTACTTTATAAAGATAACCATCATTTAGCCCACATTCTCCCGTTTTAAAAACTATTTTCCAGTATAGGTGTTTCTATTAATCGGAGCAGCTTTAGGATTCTCCCGACTCAGTATTAAAGATATTAATACTATTTGCAAGAAACACTTTGAACTCAGAGAAGAAATACATGTATACATGTTTGTAATGGGTGGAGCTATACCTTTAAAGAACGTTGTTGGCTGCTAATATTTAATAATGTAAACGTAGTTTGATAGATCTTCAGATATGTCCTTACACCGCAGGCCGCCGTAAATTTTATAAAACTTTCATGTCAGAAAAATTAGATGAGATTGAAGCAAGTAATACGCCGTCACGATTTTCTTAACGCAGGTAAACACCACTTCGGATGGCCAGACACCACATAGTAAATGGGGCGGTCAAGGTGGTATCGTATATAAGTCAGATAACCTGAATGATCCAACATTATGGTGTAACAGAGCCACAGTCCAGAAACTGTGTTAAAGCATCAGAAGCCACGATACAAGCCGCACTATTGGCAAACTATGCATTTTCAAACTCAAAGTACATACATGCTGAGGGTCGTTAGTTAAACAATGATTTTTGCAATAAAGACTTATGTCAGCGAGACGAGAGTCGCCCAGAGAGTCATCCGGAGGTTTTCCAGCCCCGCAGATCTTGGCGATGAGCACGGGTCGGTTCACCACGCCTGCGAACAGCTTCCAAAGAATAAAGCGCGTCAGCCGACCATTCAAATACCAGAGATTTCAGCGCTGGGATTGCTTTACCAGAGTGTGCATGATCATGATATACAGCGACCACACAGTCTGCACTCCACCCAAACACCCAGAGGCAATGGAAGAACTGAGGTCTGATGCAGAGAGGAGCATAGTTTAAAACAACATAAGTGATCTAATATGATCAAAAAAATGTTTACGGCTAGAACTGGCAAATAAGAATGTTAATACATGGTCAAACTGATATAAAGAGTCTTCAAGTTTTTCCAGCTTTCCATGGAAACATACGCTAAGATCATGGATTTATAGAGATGCATCCTGATGGAATAATACGGGACCAATCCGAAGAGCCTGTTCCACAAACTCTTTCCCCCAGAGCCATAAGGATTCAAACGAGGAGTTCTCAAATTGAATCATTATCCCAGTATGAGAAGAAGTTCCTTAACTGTTGACGGCCCCACGCTGATGTAGTCCCCAGCAAAGAGGGCTTTAATCAAAGATTTACAACATAATCAGAAAAACTCATTCTGTTCTTCGTGAATAGACTGGGACTAGGTCTGAGGTCATCAGAGCTGAGCAAAAGAACAAGCAACCCATGCATCGATATGAGCCAAAGAGGAGGCACCAGTGACTCCCAAACGCAGCCAAGTGGTCATCCAGCAGAAACAAGGGCAGAGTCATTGAAACAGGTGCAGGCCTGGAGCCGCCTACCAAGGGATCACAGCCACCAGTCATTGAGTGACACCCAAAGACCATCCGTCATATGTGTCAGAGGCTATTGAATCGCTGGGGAGGCAGATGATATAGCACAGAGCTCAACAGGCTCAAGAATATCACTGGAGATGCCCCACTGATGGCGTGAGAGATCACAATGCACCAGCCAATTCAACTCTGACTTGAGCACCAGAGGTCTTCGGAGAGGTTTCTTCTGCCAGAGGGAATGGCAAAAACAACAGGTGAGGCGCCGGTGAGCGGCATGATGCCCCAGTGATGCACAGATCCGCAGACGTCCAGTGTCAGCCTGTTCAAGCAGGATGCATGTAGCCTCAGACGTGGTCACCGGTATATTTATCTTGATCATGACGCATGATACATTGAGCGACCTCAAGAGCCACGATTCAATTCATCCGCTACTTCTAGACTGCCTCACAGATCTTTACCCACGAGGTCAGATGAGCTTCCTTCCAATTGATCCGCTGACTTTACAGTAGTCGAGATGTGAGAGTTCATCGGGGGACAGAGCCCTGCCTGACTTACATCTGTATTATGATTTTGATGTGTCTCACATGGATCACAAAGGCCCATGTGGAACATTAATAGATTGTTATAAAAGGAAGTAAAGTCATATAGTCTGAATGAGGTAATCGCTCAGAGAAGACGCTATAGAGTTATCTTCCAAGATAGACCACTCGCAAAATAGATATCATGTATGGCTTCACTGTAATTCAGCCGTGGTGGAGACAGGAAGGAGGACTCTATGATGAGATCTCCAAAGAAAGGGAGTCTCTGAGACTCATGATTTTGTGATCACCTCCAAAGAGAGGTGGAGCCCACCACACTTGATCCCGGACCGAGCCCATTTCCATTCCTCCTTACAGATGGTCCAGCTGAGAGCTTAAGGCTCCAATAGAAGAATTGTTAAGTGGTGATCTATCTCGACCAGTTACATCCTCATGGGGTCTGCACTTCGTGAAAAGAGATGAGTTTCAAGGTCAGGTATAGATTACATCAAATATTACCATCCGCAATCGTGATCCACCCTCAGATCGATGAGTTATTTGATCTTACACCTGAGTTCTGAGAGCACCCAAGACACTTCGAGGTCGTGGTATCATTTACTGGAGGTGCAGTGAGAGTGATGTAAATCCAAGATCGCATTCATATGTCGCCACATTATGAGCTTTGGGTGATGCCATTTGCTTCAACGTTCCAATATGTATGGATTTGAATGCAATCTATATTCTAAACTTATTCTGATAGTCATCACAGTTTTTATTTAATGATAACTCACAGATCAGGTAGTCAGAGGAACATTCAAAGCACCTGAGGATAGTATCGCAGAACTCTATGGAGCGACAAATAGATGCCAGTTTATATACCACTTAATGGATAAGTTTGCATTTTTAGTCATGGATTTCAAATTGAGTAGATGGAACTTTGGGAAATTAAGTCAGGTAAATTAACCACCGCAGAATCGTGTGTCATAGTTGTGTTTCCCCGGTTTAGCAGGTATTACAGCTTGGCCTGAGGGGTTCTCCACGATATGTTCCACTCCACCGTCGACAAGCAAAGACGTCATATGATCAAGATCCCCGCTAATAGTTATGGAGGAGTTATGACAGACTGACTCACCTCAGCCTAGCTTTACCCAAATGGGAGAGATGGAATCTTGGTTTATATGGATGCTTCAAGGCAAGGCCTGAATGTGGTCTTTAATTTTTAATGATGGCAGATTTCATGCGCCTCTCTGCATACCGAAGAAACATCATGAGGAGAATTACCCGACATACCGACTTAGATTAAAAAGTAGCTTCTTGTTTGCACCAAAATATGCAGACATTATTTATATGGTGTTCTTGTAGATCTTGGCAGATCACAAGAGTCTTCACATTTTCACCCAAAGAGCCAAACCCAGGCAATATACACGCTCAAATGGATAACACCACGACCACTACTGAGCACCATCCAGAAAGCTAATATCGAGTGATACCCTTGTGCAGCGACCGTGAGTTCGTCTCACATGAGGACGCCATCTCCACTATCGGGTGGATCCGAGAGCCTAAAGTACATCGAGGCCGAGGATTCGTGAGCCTCATAACTACATTTCATGTTAGACTTCTTTGAGCGGATCGCATTCTAGCAAGGCAACAGCAGGATCCGCATGATTAAGCTTAAGGAAGAGATAGGAAATGAAAGAAAGTGAGTTTCAAATTAGAGATGATGCATGATAGCAAAGGACAGAATGCGCGTAGTATGGCAACAAGAGAGACATTATAAAGAAGTGACATCTATCCTCAGATATGCATCCGTGAAAGGGTCAAGATGTACAGGACTGAAAGAACATTAATGCGGAATGGGATGAAAAAGAGATTGTAAGTTTCGCTTCAGATGTCTAACTGCACAGGCGCAGCACGCAGGCCTAGGAAGATACGCTACTCCAGTTATTCCAAAGATAAACGGAGAAGATCACTATGGATTTTGGTGACAGTCTTCCACTGAATTCACGCACACTATTTATATGCGAGATGGATGATCGATCGGTCCGCCGCCTTTTCTCGCCACTAATTATCGATGATCCAGGTCGGCCCAAATCAGAGATTTCAGACATGACCGTCAGTCCCCAGCTTTCATAGTTTCAGATCAGACCCAAAGGTTCACATCCAGGTTTCGCCTAGTCTGCAAACACTTTGTGCACTACTTTCATTTCAAGATTAAAGATTTCATCCCTTTACCTGGAGGCCACTAGAGGAGGACCATTCACTGCAGGATATGGGGCCGAGAGCTCAGATGGAATCTCATGTGAGCTGGATACTCATTCGCACTCGGGAGGACCCGCCATGTTGCTGTTTATCGCAGATAGAGATGGCCCATTTGAGGCACTGTATGGTAGAAAATGGGCACTGTACGGATGAGGTCGCGAGAAGACTAGTGGTGCCCCGAATCTTAAAGCATCGCCTTTAGACAAGAAAGTTGTCTATGATAAACTTAAAGATAAGCAGAAGAGATAGACAAAAAAGAAAGCACAACCGCTAGAGACTTGCAATTTGAGTGATAGTGACCCAGCCCTTTTCAAGATTTCACCTGAAAAGCTTAGACACTGGAAACTATGCTTAACTGGAAGATATAGACCTTATGAGATTGTGAGCAAAGTGGGTGGCTAAGAGTTTATGTTTGAAGACTCTGAGTTATCATAATCATGATACATTCCATGTATGCTGAGGAAACATATCCCATCCTTCACATGTTAAGTGAGAGAGTAACTGGCAAATTAAGAGAATTTAATTTACAGGAGAGACTGGTATGATTGCATCATGAACAAAAATATATAAGGTGATTCCTTTGTTAAACTTACTTACATCATGAGAGAGTAAATAATGTATTTAAAGGCCCAGATGTCATTATTCTCAATTATTTTCCTAATGAGGTATTTTCCTTTCCTTTCCTTTCTTTGAAGTTTAGTTTGTCATTTGATGATCAAATGTTCAAAGAGGAGTAGGATTTAACGCCTGCCTCGAGATGGTGCACGCATGGCAAACTGAAATGATGAGCAATTATGCACTAGGTGGTTTTAAAGAAATTAGAAATCATAAATTTAATGAAACCCATGTTTATAATAGGAACAAGGTAAATTGCAAATTCCCAAAATGATGAGCCACACTTGGAGAAGATGGTATACAAAAATGAAAATAACATGTTGCCTCTGCACTTTCGAGATCGAGGACCCACTACACTCTAGAGAAATATGATTATAAAAGGACCTCTTTGCAATTAAGTGAAAATGGGATTATATAAGAGATATATAGATAAAACAATTACTGGTCTCTATTTCACTAGCTAGATAAAACCGTAAGTATATATACATATAAGAAGAGGAAGAAGAGGAAGAAGAGGAAGAAGAGGAAGAAGAAGGAGAGTGAGAAGTTAAGACCAAAACCATGTATGTTTTGCTTCCAAACTGCATTTTGAAAACTAAGGCTTAGCCTGAGAATAGTTGTTCTTTGTCTAGGGTTTTGTGGAAAGATCACACACCCTTTGATTTGTTGAAGTTTGTGGGTAAAATCCTAATCAAAGAATAAATATGGAGTTTAATACAATTCTATGGTTTGAAGGACTGGGTGAATCTTATGAAGGAATTTTTGTGATTTTTACCGTTGGGTTTTATATGGAGTTCCAAACCACCAACATGTTATAATGGCTTGAAAATGACTTTCTATGCTTGATTTATCGAGGTATCACGGCTTTTGAGGACTCAATAAGAAACAAAGGAGAATGTCGGTTTAAATGGAATTGTCACAAAATTTTTAGAAACCCCGTTTTTGTTTTTCTTATTATAATAAGTTATAATCATCAATCACTGATCTCAGCTCTGCAAAGAACCAAGATATAGGGCTACAAATGTATAAAGTAATCACATAAATTAGTTCTAAGGCTCTACTTGACTGAAAAGTTAGCCTGTGGTTCACCATTATGCTCGCTGGGTATTGTTGTAGTGTTTTGGCCATAGGTGGAGTTTCACTCATCCAAATTGAGTGATTCAAAATTTGGGTAAAATAGACTTCTAGGGGAATAATGAGCTGAAGCATGTACACAAAATTGTAACCCCAAAGCGCCTGTAGTACTTTCCATGAGCATGTGCAGATTCTGCTTCGCCAATTTGAGTAATTTAGATATAAAATACAATAATCTTGAGTTTTGGTGATCCAAATTGGGTGATTCCAATTGGAGAAGAACCTGAGAAACCATAATAAAATGAAGAAGAATTTCAATTCTATGGAGTTAAGACCCTGCAGTGTCCATATTTCAAGAGTTGTTGAAGGCAAAGGTTTTAAATTGTAAAACCATACTTAAAGAGTACAAACAATGGTTTTGAATTATTAAACTATGTCACAAGCAAATAAGGTTTGAATTATTAAACCATGTTCAAACAAGCAAGTACAAGGCGCAAATATTTGTGAAAATAGACTTAACTAAAACTCTAAATAAGCAAACATACAAAGTCAGAGGTATTCAGACGCACCGTGGTAAGGGATATCATCTATGATGATTTGTCACTACAAACTAGGTCATGCATCATGGCATTTAAAGGAGACCGGCACGCATCGAGTATATAGGGTTAACGCTGCTAATCCAAATTATGGTGATGGCGTAATTCGTGTCAATTCCACACTATATTTAATTTAAAAGATAGAGTGAAGTGCCTGTGCCTCACCCAGGTGAGTTGACCAGTCCAGCCAATTCCATCATCATCTGTGCTCCCGCTTTAAATTTAAACTGAGCCTGTGCCCTGCTTTATTTCTAGAGTGTTGAGCCAGCTCTGTTTGAGAAAAGTTTCATAAACTTTTGCTAAGAGTTTTAAGAAAAGTTTTAAACTTTTCAAGGCAGAAAGCAAGCAAGAGATTTTTGAAAAGTTTTGTAAACTTTTCAAAGCAAGGCATCAAAAGTTTTAAACTATATACAAAGCAAAGTGTTAAGTAAGTATAAAAGCCAGAACTTTAAAGCAAGCAAGAAATTAAGTTTTATAACTTTTAGCTAAGAGGTTTATGAAAAGTTTTAAACTTTTAGCAAGGTAAAGAAAGCAAGTGCAGATTTGAATAGTTTTGTAAACTTTCAGTTAAGCAAGTATAAAAGTTTTGGAAACTTTTAAAGATAAGCAAAGCAAAGCAAGCAAGCAAGTATGAAAAGTTTTAGAAACTTTTAAGCAAAGCAAGACGGAAAATATCTGTAAAGAGTTTTACCCGCTTTGAGATATTTTCTAAAAGAACTTTATAAAGCATACACTCCACCAAGCCTGCGAGCCTATTATTTTCCATGAAAAACTATTTTCCAAGTATAGGCACGCTCAAAGACGCCGGAGCAATTTAGGATTCTCCCGACTCAGATTAGGTCAGACACAACACTGTATGAACACTTTAATTGTGTATGAAATACTTGAATCTGTAAGGAAATACTTAATCTGTATAAAGGAACATATGTATGTACACAAGGTGCTAGAAATAGTTCGAGGCTCTTTCTTGGTTAATGTCGCCAAGGCCATATTTAAACAGTGTAAATCAGGTTTATGATTCGGGGACAGTCCTATATGCAAACGTTATGTCACGAAATTTTATAAAATCATAAGTTTAGAAAAAAAATTAGACGTGGACGAAGGGCAAATACTGGGCCAGTCACAGATTTTCTAATGCAGAGCAGAATCTTACCGATTTCAGGATGGCCGCACACCCGCCGATAAGAGTAAAGCGTTGCACATTTATTAATTTGGCACAACAAGCATGATAACAACAACAGATATACGTAGTTAGAGCATCATAATTTTTCATGAATCCATAACAAACCATCACACATACTTGCGCACCATAATAAGAAGCATACTCTTCCTCTAGATCTCCGAGGAGTTACAGAGCTTATATTATACAAAGGTGCACCGTAGGGTACATTCAGAAAGGTAATGATGTAATTTACTTTACTCTTATTCATATTCCACTCTGAACATATAATTGTTGACTACTTAGGACCAATAATAAGAAATATAGGAACACAAAGACAATAAGGACCAAGGTATGAAAATGTACTGAAATGGGCAATGCAGATGCCAAGACTGACAGAGACGTGTCCGCCCATAAATGCATGTCAGAGACTAAGATTGGTCAAGACCACTGAGACGTCCCGCCTACATACCGGCTGCTCAGCTAATGGCGGTTAAGCAGCACCACAAAGATGTGCCCGCCACTAACAAGTGTCAGAAGACTAGCAGGAGTGCTGGGGCACTAATCGTGAGACGCGGTTCGCCCATCGCCACGTAAGCACCACGACTAAAGCAAGAGTGCCAAGACCGGACAAAGACGTGGCCGTTTACCAATGTGGCGTCGAGCACCAGCAGGAGTGCGCCGGGCACCGACGAGACGGCCCGCCCATGAACAGTAAATGTCGATCATTCAGACATCCGGGTCTTAGTACCCTAATTATATAAACCGCTGACACTTACTATATCTACATTATGTTTGGCTAACATCAAACTTCATTGAGATACATGTTAATTTATTTCTAATTTAGTTTCATTCCTATTCAACTCCCGTTAATCATTTATTATGGTTCCTTATACCACTCCACTTAGTTTTTAATAATGTAAGAACACAAATATTAGTATTATCAGCAGTGGTACCTGGCATCAAATTTATTCTCAGGAGGTACTGTATCACTGATTTGTGCCTTAATTATTTTGTTTCGGAGATGGTACCCCAGACTTCGTTTAAGCACTTCATACACTTTATACTGCTCGGGAACGCGTGATTTTGCCATTGATAATTAACTTTTCTTCCATAAACTCTCAATTCCATCCCACATCAAAACCACCATGAATCCATGCATATAAACAACTCCACAAACACTTGTAATGGTGGTTTGTGAACTTCATAACAAACCCTAAACAAAAAAATCTACAACCATACCAAAGTCCACTAATCTATATACAAAATCATGTAAATGTGAAGGATTCCATATTTCTCTTATACAAACTAGGTTTTACCCACACAACTTTTCAATAAACTGTATGTTCTCAGATTCTAACTAAACCCTAGAAATGGAACAAAACTAATATCCATACAAAACCATAGAAATCCATACCAAAGTCCAAAATACAACTAATTCCATACAAAACCATAGCTTCCATACAAGTTCCATACCTTTCTTGGCTTCTTCTTTTCCTCCTCTTCTTCTTCTCTCTCTTCTCTCTTCTTCTCCACCTTGCATGAGTTCCTTCCTTTATAGACCAAAACAGATATTTTGGCCTTATCCTCTTTTATATTAAATTTTCCTTTTATTTGCACTTAGGTCCTCATCTCCTCTATTTCAAACACAAGTTATGCTATTTCCACTTAAGCCCCATAATTCTTATCTATGACTTTTATATCCTATTTTTGACAAATTACAACTTTACCCTTGTATATTGTACAAATTCCAGTTTCTAATTTCCAAGTTTCAGACGAATACTAAAAATTCAAATTATTCTACAAAATACCCTAAATTACGATGTAAACGATTAGGGTATATTCGTGACGTTAAAACAAAGGACTTTTATCACTGGGCTAGATGTGACATAGTCGCCAGCGGAGCTACACTTAGTCCATGCTCAAACTTAGTAGGATATACGCAAAGCTACGGATTCAACCCACTGTCTATGAAGGGTTAACAATCATATTACTGACGCTCCGACCAATCAATATGGGTCATGGATATCGCTGATCATGCCATGACCTTGCTTAATTCAATAGTTGAATCAAATGGCCAACATAACCTAAAACCCAACGGGTCACACACTTAAGATGAAGACTTGATATAAAACTACTCGATAGATCCAATTACTGTGGCCTACTTTGGGGACAACCAGACATCCCAAATTATACCATAAATCTGCTTGATAACATGTTTGTGGTATAATAAAGTAATAGTATACTTAACTCAAATAAATTAAAGATAAAATAAAATAAGCAAGAACGTGAATTAATACAATAGTTAAGGGTAAATTACTGTTACTCAATACTCCAAGGGTCAAGTTAATAAGTTCATATGCCAAAGAATATATAAGTTAAATCAAGAGTAATAGAGAGTTGGAGGACCAATGAGTAATAAAAAGAAAGATATTAGGGAATGAAATAAGGATGAAAATTGTGAAGAGACAAGTGGCTTAAAGGAAAGAGGGAGGCTCTCCTTCTGGATCGGAAAGAAATAGTGATAAAGCACCAAAATAAATATCTCATTTTGGTCTTGAAGAAGAAGAAGAAGAAGAAGAAGAAGAGAAAAGAAAAGAGAAGATCACAGGTATGGAACTACTAAATTTGAGTATGGATACATGTCTTAGTTTTGAATGAAAAACTAGTATATGGAAGTCTAGTTTTATCTCTAACATGACACTGGCTTAGAAACCCTTATCCTTGTGTACGGCTGGTTTAGGAACTCCTAAACCTACTGTAGGGTTGAGCGAGAGTTCAAGGCCTTATATTGTGCCGTGAGGCCATAATTAGGAACCAAGTACATTTCCATTTTCATCCTCCCTATTAACCGGACTTTGTGAACTTCTTTTTTGTAAGAAATAAAGGGAATGGAAGTGAGTCTCTAGTGGCTCATCCACATCAATAAAATTGGTATCCACATCAATAAATTGATGTTAGGCTTTTAAATTTCTCAAATTTGGACACTCTGTAGACTAAGTTATAATTCCTTTCTTTGAGGTGATTATTCATCTGGTCGGGTCGGTTACGCGGTCGGGTCAACTAGCCGGACCTTAGAACGGGTTTTTGGGTCAGAAATAAAGGGAATTTGGAAGTAAGTCCTTCTGGGAAATTGTAGCCACATCAATGAAATTGATTTTAGGCTTTTGAATTTCTCAATTCGGACCCCTACCAAACGAGTTGTAGTCTCTTTTTACTCTGAGCAGTCAAATGGGTGAGAGAATTCGGTAAGCAGGGTCGTCAGCGGAGGTCGGCGGACACCAAATGCGTGATCGGCCAGGACCTCATGCAGCTGAGTCAGCAGACCTCATCCTGTAGAAGGTCAAGCAGACCTCGTCACGGGAAAACTCCAGCTCGTCATAAAACTCGGCTCGTCCACGAAAGTCGAGCATCGGTTGATCGGTACAAATGCAGTTAGCTCGCGTGACGCTACGAGAGCGAGGAAGATTCATGCTCCTTCGTCCCGGGCCGAACTAGTGTTCTTGGACTCTATGGAAAGCCCATTAATTCAGAATCCATCCATATGCCTGAGGAAGATTGGAAGGTGTCGGACGAGGTGTCGGACCGGGCTCGTCGTAGCCAGGAGGTCAACTCGTCAGTCTGGTCGACTCGTCTAGGATGACCTTTCTGGCATGATATCCCAGCGGAAGGTCATAACTCATACCGTCCGAACTCCGATTTGAGTGTTCTTGGACTCTATGGAAAGCCATTCAGAGTCAGAATCCATTCATATGCGTGAGGAAGATGGGCCGCATCATACCAAGGTATCAGACCAGGCTCGTCACGAGGTCAGCTCGTTGGTTGATCGGCTCGTCTAGGTTGACCTCGTGCCGACGCTAACTTGGAAGGTCATAACTCCTTCGTGCGAACTCGATTGAGTGTTCTTGGATTCTATGGAAAGCCCATTGAGTCAGAATCCATCCATATACCTGAGAATATTAGATGTCCAGACCAAGGTGATAGATAGAGCTCACATCCAAACGGAGTCAGCTTCATTCCGAGTTCATGTCGGCTGGCTAAAGTCTAGGTTATTCTTATGGCCTGCGACTTGAAGATGCTAACTTCTTCGTCACGAACTGGGGTCGGGTGTTCTTGGACTCTGTGAGCCATTGAGTCAAAGAATCAGTCAATATCTTTGCGAAGATGTTAGATGTCGGACCCAGAGGTGATGAATGAGCTACGTCGAACGAGATGGCTCGTCGAGTTCGAATTGACTCGTCCTAGGTTGACTACGTATGACCTCCAACCGGAAGGTCATAACAACTTCTTCTCACGAACTTCAGGTTCAAGTGTTCTTATGGACTCTATGGAAAGCCCATTGAGTAAAGAATTCATAATGAGCGACTTGATGAGATTGGAACTCATATTAGTCCAGAAGAAACATAAAAACGATGGTACTATAGATAACTATAGTTAATTCATATTATGAATTCATAAATAGCTTCGTAAGCATCTGAAGTTAAGCGTAGTTATTTATCATGTGAGAGCGTAGAAAAGAAATTTTGAAGTTATGAATAAATGATTGTGTGTATATATATATATATATATATATATATATATATATATATCTGACATACAAGTTCTGATGCTCGAGGCGGTTGGGTCGATGAGATAGATCAGTTGGATCACGGTGGCCAGAAAGGGTCACGGGCGCTATGGGCCCTTATAGATGGTCATTGTGGAAATGCAGTGATACTTAGCGCCGGGCCCTTATAGATTGCTTGTTTCACACGGTGAGTACAGCGCCGGGCCTTATAGTTTCTCATCGCTTAAGGTTTATACGGGGCAGTAAATCACAAAAAAAAAATTGACGGATATATCTGAAATGAATTTAAGAGGAATATATGACATGATATGAGCATCGCTATTTCTTATGTGATGACGGTATACGAGTTAAAACAAGTAGAAAATCTGAGATGACATGAAAAGTATATGGAAGATATTAAATGAAACGATATGAAAGTATATATATGAAATGATGTAGGGTATGGAAAATGTTATATGTCTTCTGCTTTCTGACATAGAGCGTAGTGACCTTAATGAGAATTAGTCCATGTGTATTAATTCCCACTAAGCGTGAAGCAGCAGTGTTCAATCAGGTGCAGGTACGAGAAGGAAGCGGTGGGTGATCCACATCACGGCGGTCAGGCCACACGTCATTAGGTGCTTGGCTGGAGACCTTTTAGGTCTATTTTGTATATGAAATTTTGTAAACCCCATGTAGAAATGTTGGAGCAGCCCCAAAGTATATGGGCCTGTATGCTGTTGTGTCCATTACACCATGAATATGCTCTGAGTTAGCATTTAACGATTATATGAATGAGCCCAGCTTAAGTTTATACGTAAGAAAAAAAAAATTATGACCCCTCACTTGACACCCTGTCTTGAGGTTGGGCGTCACCAAAAGCAGCTAGGTTAGTGGAGATCCGGAACTAAAAGGACTCATTTAGAGAATGTGATAAGCAAGCTTGTAGTGAGCTTAAGCCAGAGCTTGCATGGAATCCTCTTGTATTCGGCTAAAAGTGAGGACCTTTTGGTCATTTGAAGAGGCTAACGGTTTCTCCACATAAAAGCGATGCTATGGGAGAGCTGGCCTTCAAGTGTAGAAAGGAAGCCCTAGTCTCCCGAACCTAGAGATGTTCTTATATGAGTTTTCTCTTGTTTCTTTGAGAAAACAGCCAAAATGAGAGACGTGTGAGTATCTAATCAGATTCTCTTTCTCTCTCATTGAGACCAACCTTGGCTAGCACTGAGCTTGCTCTCAACTCTGTTCCCTTGGAGGTTTTCGGGTCTTGTCTTTGTGTGGATCTTAGTTAGAAAGAACCTAGGACTTCTAGTTCATTTTTGTCAAGTTGCAAGCGTCTTACAATAGCATATCTTGAAGGTATAAGATACTTTGACCTCTTGCTTTGCGGTTTTGTGATCCTTTTGATGTGCTAGAAGGTCTATGGGAGGATTCCACTGTATTTTTGTTTAATCATTTGTGCTCACGGTGCTCTTTGCTGTGGAATCACTGCTGCAGGTGTCTCAAGGCTGTTGTTTATCAATCGGATCAAATCGGATTCCATAAATGGTATTTTTTTTTTAATTTAAAAAAAACTAATTTGGGACAAAACTAGTCAAAATGGCCCATTTGTTAAAAAAAACTATAGATTTTGAATTTATTTTTTGTGAACTTTATATATAAATTAGTCTGTTTCCTTATATTCAATCTAGTCATTTTTATATTTACACTAAAGTTGTAATGAGACTACGATTTAATTTTTGAAATAAAATTGTACTTGATAATTATGATTTTATTTTTGAATTAAACCTGTAGTTGTTTTAGTGCAAATTTTAAAAAAGAAATACTATAATATAATGGCATATTTTATTCATATTTTTTAATATTGTTTTTGACAATAACTTTTGAAAATATAAAAAACATAATTTTGATTTTCTTTTGAAAACTGATATTGTTATTCCAATTGAGTGTTTTCAGTGTTTTTTAGAAAAAAAATAAAAAATCAGATATGTTTTTTATATTTTCTTTAATTATTTTTGTTTTTAAAATAGAATCTTTTTTAAAAAACATGAAAGGTACAACCCCTACGTTTAAGGATGAAAAGTAATATATGTTTTTTTTTAAATAAAGGGGTCACTTTGACCCAAAACTGGCTGATCCCATGACAAGTCACAAGTGGCAACCCATGTTGAGTCGTGAAGGGATAGCAATCTTACCGAAAGCCCAAAACGGCAGCGCCTTCCTTGTTCTCTTTTCTTCTCCTCTCTCATCTTTTTTCCTTTTTTTCTTTTTTAGGTTCTACTCCCCATTTTGTTTGCAGTGTGGCGCAAGGTTTGTGAATGGGGGGGTGGGGGGGGACCATACTAGAGATCAGTTTGGCTGCAAGGACAACCTTATTCTCAAATTCTCAATCAATCGATTTCTGCTGTTTGGTTGGCAAACATTGGTTTGAAGCATTTCTGAGACCGTATATATCCTCGATCCTAACACGCTGGCTTCGTGTTGCAACTAGTGGAAGTTCACCTAAACATTTGTTGTCTTATGCCTTGTCTTGAATTCTACGCATTAGTAAAGAAAAATGCCCTATGATCCTTCTTCTGTGTTGTCTTAGCACACTTCAAATTTACGCGCTTTCCAACTACTACAAAACAAAATTACGAAAACTCAATTAATTACTATAAATAAGATATAAGATAAGGAAGCATACTAATTGTTAATAATTGTTGGATTTACTTACGGCTGTTTACTAACAGGCCACGCCCTAATCCCGCATTCAGAATACCAAAGCTTTCTCATCTCCGTATTACACGCCGTCTACGACACGCTGTTTGTCATTTAAGATGAATCGATTTAATCGTTTCGTCCTATTTAAGAGATAAGAGCAACTCCATTGTGACGAAGACTGCCTCAAGTGAATGGGAAATGAGAGGCCATTAAATAAGTACTCTCGCCTCACTTTCATTCCTCTATAGGTGGAAGATGTCAACTTAACTACTTGACAAGACAGTGATTTAGGGTAGCTCACATGTCCATCCGAAGCGATGGATAAGAAATCATCTATTCCTCTAACTACATAAGAACGCATGTTTGATTAGGATTAGTATAAAAAGGAAAAAACCCCCTCTTTGAATGAGGCATTCATACTGAAAGTCTTAGGGTGTCTAAATCAAATAAGACCACTCGGACTTTAGGAACCTTCAACATCCATCATGGGAAATGAAGTAGTTTTTCACATTAAAAAACATGGTAAAGTGGATCAGTTTATTGGAATTACAACTTTAAAAAATCACATAACATCCACAATGGACTTTATAGTTTCTCTCCACGTACATTCGCATACAAGTGAGAGAGGAAGATAAAATACATGATATTTTGCAAGTTTTAGCTTTTAAGAGAGTTATTCATTGAATAAACCACTTCAACATTTAAACCCTTTTTTCATCAAAAAATTCTTCTAGGGCAAATTCTAGGGTGAAATAATTCGTACCCATCTAGACTGCAATGTAAGATGACACAAAACTCCTTATTTTATGTTTCTTTTCTTTCACAAACAAATAAACCCAAAAAAAAAAATTGATACTTATCAGAATCATGAACTTCGATTCGAATCAACATGTCCCATTTGGTGTCTCAGTAAATCTATAACAAAGTGAAATGTTAGGGGTAAAAAAACAGAAATAAGTTAATAGTCAACTTTAGGAATTTGTGAGCATAATATAATTTCTTGTCCGGTTGCTGATCCTCTAAATCAGGCTTTGAATATAGGTGAGCCAAATCTGAATTATTCATGATTAAGCACGTTGATAGCGATGGGGGGGGGCGTGGTGTGGGTTTGGATAGGTACCCTTTTCTAACTGTCTTTGATGGCAACAAGAGGAAGGTATAGATAGAGTCGAGCTTGAATGAGTAAGGGGTTAGGCTTGGCAACAGAGGCCCAGGCTTTATTTAGGTTTTTCTTCCAATTCTGCAACTTTTCTGTTTTCTACACGGAAGGTTGGACATTGGTTCTGGTTTTATTTGGAAATTCTTTGAATTTTGGTTGACCAATCAAACATGGAGTATAGGTACAAATAGAGGCACATTAACTGATGACTACATATGTGCATATAGAGACAGACTTGCCAAGGACTGGCAATAAAAAATTTTTGAAGAAATTATAACTTGTCTAGGGCAACTCGTAAAGTATAATTTTTGGAGTCGATTTAAATTTTTATTATATACTTACAAGTTATAACTCATTCCAGATAATTGAAATAAAAGAGGGGTTAATTTTTGTTCTGCGTCTCCTAAAGTTTTAACTAAATATATGTTAGGTTTAGTTTCATTCTTCTAGTTGTAAAAATATGATATTACACTAACATAAAAAAGGATGACTGGAAACGAAATTGGCAATGAATAAATGCAAGAAAAATAAAGGGACACCACACAGTTCGGTGAACACGCCTTTTCTACCATCATGCTCTGAACATTGAATCAAGTCAGTACAAAACAATTATCGATCTTAAAATATCTCAAAGACGTTGAAAATCTCATAAACTATTTTCTGTTCGCATTAATACGATATTATCCATTTCTTTGATATAGCTTATTCTCATGATTTTGTTTTCTGAGTTTCTTCTCTAAAAAATATCATATCAATAGAACGTTATCAATACTTATATACTCATATATAAACATTTCATTTTTAATCTATATAAAATATTATGAGACTTTTAACCCATACCCACTAATATATTTTAACCTAAATAATGTAATTGTTGTAATGAATCTTTGCTGACTTAATTTATCGAGCTCGTGGTCTTTACAAGCTATCCCCTAAAAGCCATCAAAATATAGACATGGGAGTTGGCATTAAAGACTTTTTCACTAAATTTTCTAGTAAACTCACTGTACATAAGAGAAATATTTTTCTTCCCAAAAAGCCCACTTCTATTCTATAGCCACAAAAACTTACATGCATCAGTTTTAAATTAGTGAATACAAAGTCCAGTGAACACAAGCATGCTTAAATAAAAGTTTTAAAAATACTCTTTATATATATATATATATATATATATATATATATATATATATTTCCAAACATTTACTCAGGCATAAGAAATTTTCCAAGATGTCTACCATCCAAAAAAATTATTTTCCAACAATCTCTTCCAAAAATTATTTTTTAAAATATTTAATATTTTCCTTTCTAAAATTTCTTTCAAAATATTCATCATCTCAGAATTTCTTCTAATATCTTCGAATCTTTTCAAAAAATTCACAACTTATTTTTTAAAATTTTTACATTTAAATCCACAAAAAATCAATATAAAAAGTTTGAACAATATATTTGATAATAGTGTTGATTTTTTTGTTTGTTATTATTATTAAATTTCTCCTTAAGATCCTATAGAAGGTTCCTTTCCAAGTTTCTCAACTGTTGCCCATACATTATTAGATTATATATATATATATATATATATATATATATATATATATATATATATATATATATATATATATATATATATATATATATATATTTCAACTAAACAATTTAGTTAGAATGTATTAACCTCAACTCTCATTCCTTTTGAAATAAGAAAAAGTTTTGGAAACTATCCTTAAATACATAACTAAGTTACAAAATGGAAGAGTAATAATTTGATAATTAATCCGTTAGACCACAATAAAAATTAAAAACAGCCCATATATGAGAATTGAGAAACAATAAAGTACTTGCATTAAAAACAAAATGTTATTAGTCATCGCTTGAAACTTGAAAGGTAAACTACATAAAATATTTTAATCACACTTCACATTCCAAAGTTTTAATCATTCCTCTATTTAAAAATAACAAAAGGTTATATTTTTCATTGTATTTAATTTATATTTTTACAGGTAAGTGCTTCTGCATTCCCATTATTATTACTCGTAAAACAGTTCTGCTCAAGTCCAAAATTGAAAGAAAAAAATATTCTAAAACACTGAGCAGGCGTGGGCATTACGCGCACGGGTGTCTGGTAACAGATTGCGCACTGCGCACCTTGCTTATTCTAAAATAGGAGACCGGCCAGTCGATAAATTGCGCAGACCTTCTCAACACTTTTTCTACTCGTTTCAGAGATTTCTATAATTCTTCATTTTTTGTTTAAGTGATTTTAAATGCTTTTAAATATTTTCACATTTCATTATTATTACTTAATTTGTTTAAATTATGAAATGAATTTCAATGATATAAATTTTTTAATAATAAGATTATAAATTTATTATTAGTTTTTTTTAGATTTATTCATTTTACATTATGTTGTTGCTAATACATTAGTTTTATATTATGAATTATTCAAAAATAACCTAATTGATATATACAAATCTCGCATTTAGCTTTCTAAGGACAGTTTGGCCAAACTAGTGGGAACCAAACTCTGTGTCATCTTGCGTGTGTAAGCTTGTGAATGTTTTTTTTTTTTTTTAATTACATTACTTATGTAGAAATTAACTCAGCATATTGTATAATATAATATAATTAGTTGTAGCACTTATGACAGTGTTGTATTATTTGCTATAGATTATAATATCTTTTAAATCACTGTCATAACAAATAATTTTTTTTTTCTCTTTTAGAGATATCAAATTTTGGATATACAATTCAAAGATGAAAAATACCGTTATTATATTTACTTTAAGAAAACCTCTTATTATATTGTGAAAATGAGAAAAATTATTATAATATACTATTATTATATAATTTTGTAAACGATATTATTCAAATGTATAACATTTAGTAAATCAGAAACAAAATATATCATACTGTATAGTAATATAATATTAAAAATAATAGCATATTATAGTGGTTTTGATCACTTTCATCCATTAATAAAAGGTTTTGTGCTCTATATGTAATGTTAGGGGATGTTCCTATACCTGACAATCCTTTTCTACTTATTCTTAAATGATTATTAAAAATATTTGTATTTTCGGTATCATTTGAATCAAACCTTAAAGGCTCATAAAATATAATAATGAGATCCGGCTTTATGAATAAGGGTTGAACGACATAAGGATGAGACCAAGCATGAATTTCTACTAGAATATGATAATACAATATTTGATGGGGCATAGAGTAGGCCAATATCTAGGCCTAAACGAGATAGGAAGTTCGAATCCAATGATGAATTTTATTACTATTAGTTATCTATTTAATCGTATTTTTTTGATTTATCCAAGGTGATTCGATTTATCCGTTGTGATTGCTGCACTATCCGCGCGATTTTTGAATTTATCCGTTATGATTTTCCTGCTGGTGCCTATAAATAAAGACATTACGTTATTTGCTTAAGAACTCTCGATATAGTTATTTAAAAACTCAAAAACTTCTGCCTCTATTTATTTATTCGCTTTCTTTTAATTTTATTATTTTTCAGCCGAGCTAGATCAATTTAGAGATTACAAGATAACTCATCCAGACGTTTATTATTTTGTATTACATCAATTTTGCACGTGTTCAACTTCATCTGAGATCTAGTTATTTCTATTTGTTTCAAGTTCTTATTTTGTTTATTAAGATTATACTAGAATATATAATCTTCTATTTTTTAGAATATGTATATTCGATTTGTCAATGATATAATTGCCATATTATAAACATATTATATTTCTGATTTATCAATGGTATAATCATTTATATTATAACCATATTTATAGCTTGTACGTTATTAACTCGTAGAGCGACTTTTAGTTTGTAATATTATATATACGACTCCACGCAAATCACGAATCATGAAGCCAATTCTTCATGGTATCGTAGCCTCAGCGCGTACTCTAGCAAGCTTTTACCCATTTATTTTCTTTCTACGATTTCTTCAGCCATCATCATCAGCCTCTCTCTCCGATTCTTCTCATTATGGCCGACGATGGGAAAATAGATCCCCATTCTCCTTATTATCTCGGGTCCGAGATCAACTCCGTGAACATGATCACCCACGTGATCCTTTCTACTCTACACTCATATTTCATGGGCACGTACTTGTTGTCTTTGAAAGCTCGCCGAAAGTTTGTGTTTGTTGATGGGACATTCACCAAAACCAACGAGAAGAAATGTAAATCTGATTGCTGTGGGACACTGCCAATTCTATGCTTGTCTCATGGGATCACCTTACTCTTGATCCAAAAATCAAGGCCCCATTCCTTTTCATGATGAAGCCAAACGACTTGGGATTATCTTGAGAAGCGGTTTTATGTACTAATGGTCCGCTTCACAATCGAGGGGCTGATATTACCACCCGTAGCAACCGAATATGTCTATTGATGATTATTATACCCGCTTGATGGATCAGAGGATGAATTGATCGCTTCAAGCCTCTCCATGCGTGTGCCTCGCGGGTAATTGTACTTGTGATGTTGTCAGGTCGACTTGCTACTGACGGAGGAGGAGAAACTCCATCAATTTCTCATTGGCATTAACGATGAGTTATATGCAATCATATTTATCTAATTTGTTGTCCACTTCTCCCTTTACCCCATCTCTCGATCGCACAGACAAGATGTCTTCAGGAAGAAAAGTCTCGGGGTATTGCTCGAGATAGAGCGGACAAGGAGGAAATCCATGCGTTTGCTCTACAAACTGCACAACCCAAGGCTCGTGTTACCCGTCCCGATAAATCAAAATTGTATTGTTCTCGCTTGTGTTTATCTCGTCGCATTTAATAAATACTTGTTTCAAACGCATGGATATCCTGATCGCGGAAGATTCTGAACCGCGGAGTCCAAGGCAAAGCACTACCAATGCACAACCACCTCCTCTACTCGCCCTCCGATCGCCCTCGTGGTTATCGCTCAAAGTCGCGGGTCGCCACTTCGCCGTATCGCCAATGTCGCGGCCGGTGGGGGACCGATTCGGGCCTCCTCTCACGGGTCCTCCGCATTTCTTCGTCGACTTAAAACCGAAAGCGTTCAAATTTTATTGAATATGATAAATAACTGCCACACGATCAGATGATGGGTGCGTTTCTCTCATTTTTCGATTATTGATACCGTGCTTCTCACCATGTTATCGTAATCAATCATGTTTGACTGGGACATCATCATATTGCAATGTTCAAATAAGTTACCTAACTGGCACATGCCATCGCTTACCAAGGTCGCCGCGTTGTTGACCGGATGGGTTGATACTAGAACATGTTTTATTTGGTACTACGCTATATCATAACTTAATCTTTGTCACAATTAATTGATGATTCTAAATGTCTTTTTACAATTCATCGATTCATTATGTGCTATATACAGACCTACGCCGGGAGTCTCGACGGGAGCTTCTATGAACGTAAGTGATGGACTCTATTATTTTCACGATTCCCACAAGGTGTGTGCGGTAATCTGCCCAGAGATTTCGCATTTTGAGTCAGGCATCGCCGTCGCATCCGCCGATAGAGTCGTCAAGTTAGTTCCGACTATTTCTTCCAGTACTTCTAGAAAGAAATTGAATAAAGCATGCGAAGTTTGTCCTCAAGCAAAGCAAAAACGGGATAGTTTTCCTCTGGCTGCTGATAGTAAAGCTAGTCTAATCTTTTGAACTTATTCATATTGTGATTTATGGGGCCTAAATAAGATACCTCTTCGTGTGGGAGCATTATTTTTTGACTTTTGCGGATGATTTTTCAAGAGTCAGATAGTTTATTTATTATGCCTAAAAAACACAAGTTTACTGCTTTGTTCATTTTGCTATGATTGCCCGCCATTAAAACACATGTCAAAATAGTACTGAGTGATAATGGTACGGAGTTTAAATGTATGTTGATTATTTTGATACACATGGCATTATTTTTCAAACCTTCGTGGTTGGGACTCTCACAAAATGGTCGTGGGTGGAACGAAAACATCAACATATTCTTTAATGGTCGGCTTCATGTTTCAAGGCAATCTTCCCATTACTTTTTGGGAGAATGTGCTCGTGCAAAGGTATCTCATTACCAGAATCTCCTTCGCTATTCTACAATACAACTCCTTTAAATTCTCGCCGTGCACTGAGTATGATGAACTTAAGGTTTTGGTTGTTTAGCTTGCCCACAATCAAAAGGCCAAAGCAGACAATTTGCTCTCAAGTAGGAAGTGTCTTTATCGTTATCCACATGGGAAAAAGGGTGGAAATTATATGACCTTCAGACAGTGGACATCTGTTTCAGAGATAAAGTTTCATGAAAATGAATTTCCTTACTTAGACTGCTTTCTTACTTCTCATGCTGCCGCCTATTCTCGTCGCCACCCGATTCTAATGCGAGGGATTGATGTTGATCTTTTTGAAGACTTGAGTCCGTTTGGTGGATGATCATGCAACCCCCGCAATTGGGACTCGAGATTTGTGGTCAATCCCATATCGCTCCCGTGCCCCGTGACTTCGTCTCCCTCCCGCTCCACCGATGACTTAGGGCGCGGCTGCGATAAAGCGTCCTCGCTCTTCTTCTTCGTGACTTCTTGAGCACCACACCATAAATCTTCGAGTCCATCCGGGAAGTGTTCATCGCCTTCTACTAGCTCTCACAAAGTACTCCTTATCCTATAAAGACATTATGAATTGTAATAAGTTTTCTCCACGACACCGTGTTTTTCTTGCAAATGGACACCGGCTGCACCAACCTCGTTTTTTGTAAAGAAGCTATGCAAGATGAAGGTTGGCGCGAGGCTATGCAGAAAGAAATTGCCGCTTGTGGCTTACCAGACACTGACATGGCAAGCCACTCCTCATAAAAAGGCTCGGGTTCTAAATGGTATACAAAATCAAATATCATGCGACGGGCAAGTAGGAGCCGCCTTAAGGCTCCGCCCGTTATTTTTGGCAATCATCAAGTTGAGGGTTGATTATAATGAAACTTTGCTCCGGGGCCGCGAAATGGTCACCGCTCAGGCCTTCTAAAGAATAAGAATGTCAAGAATCGGGTTTTCGCATCACATGGATGTTCATAATGTGTTTCTTCATGGTGATCTTGATGAAGGTTTAAGGAAACTTCCTCTCCGGCTTCAACGCTCGCACTCGGGTTTAGTGTGTCACCAAGAAGTCTTTGTATGGTCTACGGTGTGCTCCGCTACGGTATGCTAAGTTAGTCGCTTGAAGACTCTATGGTTTCCTTCACTTATCTCGTGATTATTCTCTCGCTTTACTTCACATCGTGGATCTATTAAACTTCTTAATGCCTCGCGGTATGTTGGATGCATCTCATTATTTCGTAATGATGCTTCCGCGCAATCCATTTCAAGGCCTATTTGCACGAAGTGTTTCCATATGAAAGATTCGGGGTGCCTCAAGTGGCTGCACGAGGTTGCTCAGAATTCGCAGGGCATCTTCTTGTGTGTCAACGAAAAATACACCTTGATGTTATCATTAAACCGGGCCGGTATCGGGGGTCTCGCCCCGTTGGCTTTCCCATGGAGCAGAATCACACATTGGCTCTCGCCAAAGGCCCTTTGCTCGCCGATCCTGAAAGGTATAGACGACTTATGGGTCGTCTCATTTACTTAACCTCCACCCGTCCTGACTTGGTTTATACAGTTCATATCTTGCCTGGGGCTTATGCAACACCTCGCCGGGACCATCGGGATGCGGCGCCAGACGGTTCGCTACCTAAAAGGGTGTCCAGGTCAAGGCATTCTTCTTCGCTCTGATTGTGAGTTATCTCTGATAGGTTGGTGCGATTCAGATTGGGCTACGTGTCCTTTGACTAGATGGTCTCATCGGTCGGATAGTGTTTCTCGATCTTCTCCGATTTCTCGAAAGACCAAGAAAACAACATGTCACTGTCCCGGCCCTGGTCAAGCCGAGCATCGCTCCAAATGGGTCAGTCAGCTCACTTCCAATTTTTCATCGCTTTTCAAATCATTCACAGGTCATTCAAAACCCTAGCTTCTCGTTTTTTCTTACTTCTAAAGGTTTTGATCCGAGATCAAGACTGTTATTTGCGTTACCTAAATTGCCACAAACAATAATCTCTTTACTCTTCTTCCTCCATCTTCTTCCCACTTGATCTATTACCCACCACTGCCAACCCGCCGCAGCCTTGTTCCGCCGTCTATCGCCGACGCTGCTAAGAGTTTTTTTTTTTTTCGACCCCTCTTTTGTCAAACCTTGTCGCCACCGTTCCTCCCGACACCGACAAGGAGTTTCCCTACATTCCCATTGCCGTCGCACCTCAAAGTTTCAACCTTTTCAGTTGACGAGATCCGTCGTTGGTTGTCATCGTTAGTTGACGAGTTTGGATTTAAAGATTGATATTTCAAAAGATAGCAAGATTACAAAAGAAAGAAGATCCTCATTTGGGGAAGTTTACAAGGAAGTTTTTAATCGATTTGCTTTAGCCTCACAATTTTGTCATACAAGAGTGTAATTGATGCTTTCCAAGATATATTATTATATATACCGATGTTGATGAAATCACGATAAAGACATGATTTGTTTTAGTTTATGTTCTACCGTGTGTCGCTACCTTCTATTACTATTGTTGTCTCGTCTTTGCTCATCCCGATCTGTCTTTGCCTACCTTCATTGTTGCTACACATGAATTTTGATTGCATACTTTATTTGATTCCTTGTAAACATGCTAAGGAATTGTAGGAGTTCTAAAGGTTCTTCAATAGGGTACATTTTCTTTTACTTTGAAAACTCGGTATATACTCGTGATATTTCGGTATATTTTGTTTGAAAGTTTTAGGTTCCAATTTATTTGATAAAGCATATAGCGCATTAAAAAAAAACTTTTGTTTTTTTTAGTTATTCTTTTGTGACTCGTGCAATCTATGATATATAATCGCATTACATTTTTTAGATTTGTGTTTGTTGCATTAGCATATAGTTTATAAATTTCCTTACTCAATGAAATTTTATATTTTATCTCAGCATGTCAACCACCAAAAGTGATATTGTTGCATCTTCTTCTTCACCTAACACAAATGATCCAATTGAAAGACTTAATAATTTTGACTTAAGACTAAAAACTTTATCTCAAAATCTAAATGATAGTATAGTCTCAGATAATTGGCCACCATGATGCAATAGCCCACCATTCAGTCAACATCAATAAGTAATTTAAATTTAATGTGTGGTCAATTGACTCAACGTCAATCTACCCTCGAAAAACAAACTCATGCAATAAATCAAAAAATGGACTTGCTTTTAAAACATCTGGGTAAACATGAGATATGTGATTATGTTGATGAAACTATTAGAACACACGTTGGGTCACCACACATTAGGGGTTCAAGTCCTTCTAAATTCACAAATGGTTTACATGACAATCTGGGTAAAATGAACTTGGGTAGTAATTCAATTGCTCAACCTTACACAAGGTTACCTGCAACAGGAGACCTTCAGTTCAACCTAGGTGATCGGTTTCAACTTGCTAATGTCAACTTCCCATTAGATTACCAACCACTAAGGCAAAATTACCCACCAAATCAAGTGAAAGAAGATGTCGCTCCTCAACAATACCAGCCTAGGGTTACTGGTAATTGGGGTAGAGATCAAGATAGACAGGTTAGACAACCTCAAAGGGACATCACAAAAAAAGTCAAGGTTAGTGCTCCTGAATTTGATGGTAAAATGGATCCTAATGCTTTCTCTGATTGGTTAGTTGCTATTGAGGAATATTTTGATCAGTATGAAATGATTGATACAGTGAACTAATCTCACTCATAAATGAAATTAACCACCACTAAGATGTACCGCGCACGTATTGCAAGACATGTTCGCTTCGTGAACCACCCATCACCCAACGGGTCAGCATGAAGCAAAGTCGCGTTAAAAGTACATTCTTCCATCACATAAGAGCCAATTGTTTTCCACTACGATTAATCTAAAACAAATGACTCTTAGTAAATGAATATTCTGCTAAATTTGAGGAAGCTAGACTTAGGTGTAATGAGTTCCATGCTGAGGACCAATTTACTGTCTGCACTCGCTTTGTTAATGGTCTCAGATTCGACATTCAAATGATGGTTAAATTACATGCTCCACACAATGTAGAGGATGCATATAAAAAAGTTTTAAAAGTCGAGAAGTTCAATAGACCCTCATCTTTTTTACACACAAGTCAGTCCAAGTCACACTCCGTGTCATTAAACGGTAATACTATGCCTAATAACATTAGGAGCAAAGAGTCTAGTTTGCGTAACTCTCTTCCTGTTGCTTCTCTTATTGAGTCTAAGACTAGTAATTCATCAATTGTCTGTCATAAGTGTCATCACAAGGGTCATATTGCATCTCATTGTCCCTAACGTTCATTGACATTGGGATGTTCACAGTAGTTCGAGGATGATAAGACCAAATTGTCGATCCTTAGATTATTCCGGGTGATGAAGATTAATCTTCATGAAGATCAGGATCAGCACCCTCTTCCCTACCCGACCTTTACGGGGTCCGAACCGAAACCGGCCAGCTCTAATGTCACCAATCACCTTTTATCAAAATCATTTATCAAACACGCTCATCAAGCACTTCGCTTGGCATAAAATCATTTTCAAATATGCGTGGAAGTCGCTTTTTAGCCGTGGTGCTCCATTTTATTTCATTTATACAAAAGTACAATTATTATAAATGCATATCAAGCATTTTCAAATGATTTACAAAATAGATATTCAAAGTTGAAATTGTTTTTACAAAATATCAATGTTCAAAAAATAGATATGGGGTGAATGCATATGTCGAAACATACTTCGTAATTCTTTCTTTATGACTCGACGCCTGTAAATGATCTTGCTTCGCTCCTGTTCAATCCAGACTACAAGATAGATAAAACTACACGCTAAACATTATGCTTAGTGGTTCCCATACAATTCCATTCCCTGCTTTCGCTTAAATCAAATCACAAGTAGCTTTACTAAACAAACTTTCGCATCTTTTGGATGATCAATGTCAATACAATACATTATTTCCTATTTCATATACAATCATTTATTGGCTCATCGATCAAATCCAAATATATTAATTTCCATATGCAATAAGTCATTAATAATCAACCATGCATTTCACAATACTCTTTTATTTCAATTCGCAATCATGCTTTTCAATTCCAATTTGTCACAATCTCAAATCAATTCAATTCCTGTCATTTCTTAACAAATTTAACCTATGTTTTCGATATGTCGTGATATCTAATCATCGGCACTGGCCTCGTCGTCGCAAGCCAAGATAAAAAAAGGTTTTATAAATACGCACGGCCCCGCTGGTTATCGATCAGTTATTAAAATCACTCAGTGAACACTACCGATACGGTCCCGTTGTTGCTGATTGAAGTGACACATCAATACAATCGTTTCGCACATCATATTTTAACCTCTATCGTATACCAATATATCCTTCATACTAACTAAACTGCATTCAATTAAGAGCGTTTCAAATCTTTATAGCAACATACGTATAATACGTACATTTTTATAAACGGTTCATTTCACTCATGTAATTTTCTATTTGCAAACATTTCATAATCAATTTCTTCAAATCAATTAAAAATTCAATATGCTTTTCTTATGCATTTAGAACAAATGGGCCTAAATCTTGAAACGAGAATAGAAGAAGATAGAACAACCAAAAATCGCCGCGATTCCACCTTCGAATCTCGACTTCAATGCGAGCTTTCCTCCTCGTCAGCCCCTATTTAAATACAATGACAATCACATATTAGTAGGTTATTCTATGAGTTTTTGGTCAGGGTTTATGTCTTCCCTATACCCCTTCACTTGAAAAATTTTATGGGGATACATGAGCCATAATTTGCTCATGCTTCCTTCAATAAAATTTTAGCTCTATGAGTCTATGTTTAGTTGGAATTGGAATCATCTCATTTGGATCACCCAAACTCAAGTTACGACATTTTAATGCCAAACTGGTCAGTATGCCCAACTCACTAGGTTACCTACTATTATTCCCAATTTCAGGGGTCTTAACTCCATAAATTGGTAATGGTTCCTTCTACACATTTGAAGCTATGGTTATAAGATTTCTTCTCCAGTTGGAATCATCAAATTTGGATCACTAAAACTTAAGTTATTGCATTTTACATTTTAGATTCACTTAATTTGCGTGCGTAATCGACTATTCTTACATACCCACTTTGACAAATTTATGGGCACTTTGGGGTTACAATTTGCATACACTTCCTTCAAGTAAATTATTCCCCTAGAAGTATATTTTACTTAAAATTTTGAATCACTCAATTTGGATTATTGAAACTCAACTTATGGCCAAAACACTATAACAATACCCAAAACATAGCATAACCCATAAGTTACCCGAGCTCACCTTTAAGCCCGTATTTGGGAGCCTTAGAGCTACAATTTGCTCCTAGTAACTTCTATACATTTGTATACCTATCTCTTATGGTTCTTTACTAATTGGAAAAACTTCATTTGGATGATTATAACTTAATCTATAGCCAAAACAAGAATGTGTTTAATAAAATTTTGACAAGATTTTGAAAACCCAACATTTCCCTTTTACAAACATTACACAAAACCAATATAACCAACAATACTCTTCAAAACTCAACCCAACACAACCCCAAAACTCATTTACAACCAAAACAAAACTCTTTTTATCCACATTTGGGGTTTTCCCCAACATCAAAATCACAAAAAATGAAGCTAGGGTTTTGTTTTCTTACCTTAGCTTCTTCAAATCTTCACTGTTAAGTTGCTTGATCACAAAGGAGCAAGAAGTGGGAAGAAACCCCACCTAGAACTTGATCTTCCTGCTTCTCCCAGCCTCTTCTCCCTTTTCTCCTCTCCTTCTCTCAAAACGGATTGCTCAAGAATGTGAGCTCCCAAGACCACATTTTGGTTTTTATCTCATTTAAGCTGCAAGTGCCAAGCTTACTTTCCAATACCTATTCTCATTTTTTTTTGGTCTTAAGTCACTTATTTTTCATAAGACCCTGTTTAGCCACAAAAAATGCACTCTTTGACTTAAGTTTCTCCCTATTTGCTTTATAGCCCATATTTCATTTTATTTTGGGTAATTTCCAACTCTCATATTTACACTTAGACATATAAATCTCTATTTACACTGGACCCTTATGTCCTCATTTTACAATCTCCAAATTTGCCTTACACCCGCAAATTTCTCTGTCCAACCACTCCTCGATTTTAAAGATATAATATTTAATCATACGCTTCACATTTTCACTTCATTTCACAATTTAACAATTTATCACCTTTCCGGGGAAAACCTAAGTTCGTGCCTGCTATTTATACCCTGATATATAATAATATTATTATAAAAATTCAGAGTATTCAAGTACAGTTGATGATGATGTGGTTAAAATGCATGATACCTTAATAACCGTAGATAATGATAATTGAAAGCTTATCAGTATTTTTCACACAACGCGGCTGCAGTGGAGATAAGAAATGTAAGTTAGTATTTGACGGGGTAGTTCAATGAATGTAGTTTCTAAGATGTCAAGTAAATTGTTAAACTTGAAAGTAGAACCATATCCAAATCCTTGTAGTAGTCAGAATGACCAGTTATACCTTGCCTGTCGCTCAAAGGTGTATAGTCTCTATTAAAATAGGGGATTATAAAGATAAAATCTATTGTAATGTGCTACCCATGGATGTTGCCCATGTTATTTTAGGTTGCCCTTGACTTTATGATCTTAATGTTACCAATTTTGGTAAAGATAACATTTATTCATTTAAGTATAAGGGTAAGAACATTATTTTGAGACATGCTAAGCCTAAAGGTTGCAATAGTAAACTTGACATCTCTAAACTTTCTGAACGAAATTTGCATATTTTAAAATGTAAGAAGTTTGAGAAAGAGGGAATTAGGACTGGTATGTGCTTAGCATTAGTGACAAAAGAAGTTTCATTTGATTCTTCGATTATCGATGTTCCTTTACCGCATCACATGCTCGTGTCTGAACCTGCATAAAACTTTACAAAACACATCTATGACTTATATGCTGAGATTAGGCGAAATATTTCTCTAAGTAATGAAGAGTATAAACTACAATATTAATGCATCGTAGACGAGCACTTAATGTCGCGACTATGTCATGGTTCGCATTCGTCTCCGAAGTAGCTTCCAAAATCGCCAAAACTTACGCAGTTGTTTCATGAGTCTCTTATTTTATCATTAGTAAATTGAGATCTAATGCATATCTTCTTAATTTGCCTAATGACATGGATATTAACCCTGTTTTCAGTATAGAGGACTTGCTACCTTATCGAGACACTTTTAAGCCTTTTACTTTGCTTTCTAGTGTGTTTGCGTTAAACTACAAACGCTAAGACCTAATTACGCCTCTCATTACAACATTCTAAGCGAGACATGATATTAATATCAATGATTTAGTTTATGACTTTCTGTAGGATGACTATTGGCCGCTTCCTTGTCAAACGACACGATCGCTCGACTACGCTTACTCCTTGACACAAGAGGAGATCTTCGTCGGGTTTCGTGGGATCCCATCGGATTGTTACCTTCCTTTCTCTTCATTTTCTGAGTCGGCCTTTAATTCGAGAGAATGACGGGGTACGATAGCCAATATCTAGCTCAAACGAGATAAAAAGCCCAAGTCCAATAATGAATTTTATTACTATTAGTTATTTATTTTATTACTTTTGGATCCTTCGTCGTTTTTCTCTCTCACTATCAATTTGGTTTTTCAACATAATGTGCTTCTCTCAATATTATATTACAAAATGAATAAATGCCCAAAAAAAAAAAGGTTTGTGAAGTATAAAAATAAAATAATTAGGTTTGTAATCATAGTTCAAATTTCTAAAGGTAATGAAAACATAATTAGAAAATTAATTTTATTTAAAATAAATAAAAATAAAAAGTGATGTATAATACTAATAATAAAAGGTGATTGAAATCATTATCTCGATAATGTGTAAATTACAAATTTGAATAGTAAAATAATTTAGAATTTAGCGAAATAGCTTATTTACACCTTATTTACATATTACCTAATATTTTAAATTTCCAATTCTGAAAATTAAGCTATCTGACAGCTATATAAATATTGGATAACAATCTAATATTTTACATAACAACAAATTTGGAAAGCATATTTGAAAATAGTAAAACCTTATTCTCATGGATTTTTTTTTTTAAAACATATTTGAGCTGTTTTCACTTGTTTTCTAGAATTGCTTGAAAAAAAAGAGTAAAGCATGTAGGACGACTAAAAGTAAGATTTTAGAAATAAAATTTAAAAAACAATTATGATAATAACTCTATGATATTTTGTAAAATAAAATTATGTTTGAAAACTAAAATATTTTTAACTTAGTTATTAATTCTCAAATATGTTTTAGGAATAGTATACTTCTTATATAATTTTTAAAAAATTATTTTAATATGTTTTAAAAATTGTTTTAAAAAAAAAGAAAATAAGTAAAACAAAAAATCTAAAAAATCAGAATTTTTTTTTTCACAATAACAGAGAAAGTATATATATGATGATTTAATAATTTTATAAGAGTATTTCATAGTATTTATACTTTATATATTGTTAATATAATTACTTTATTTTTAAGTATTACAAGTGATTTTTTCTATAAATTTTAATGTAAAAACTTGTTTAAAAATTACTTCGAAATTGACGGTAAAAATCTTCAAACAAACACGATCTATTATCCATAAAGTCGTTATTTTAAAATAGTTTGTTTATTATGTCAAAAGAAATTGTTTGTTTATTATATGTTATATTACTAAAAACTGATATTTAGATATGCTTCGTAATTTATGTGTAAACATAATTGATTCATAAATAGTTGAGATTGGATAAACGAATAATAATTGATTCATAAATAGTTGATGATACGTTCTAGCCTCTAGCCTCTTGAGACACAGCTCAAGGGATGAGTGAAATGAAAATCCTAAACTCTGATTTTCTATGATTTTTATGAAAATAAAGTAAAGTAACGTAAAATCAATAGATGCCAAAAGAATAAATTTAAAAAATACAACTAAAATTGGGAAAGATAAAATTTAAATAAACGATCTCATAATAGATTTATTATCTACCTACCAAATTAATTAATTTTATAGTTTTTTTTGAAGAGGATTTTATGGTTAAAACATTGAATAACTGAATTAATCAAAATTAGTTAAGGTTTTGAATTATTAATAAGGCCGGTGGATTTAATTAAAACGATTTTATGTTGAATATTAAAAATGCATGGAAGCAAGTGTAATCAGACCGGTGCCCTGAGGGTTTTTGTTTCTATCTTGAGAGTAGTGGCTCATGCTAACAGAGTAGTAGTGGCTGTATTTTTAAATAATCAATCAATTAATATAAACTCAATCCTCTCTTTCTTCTCTCTCCCATTTCTAGAGTGAGAGACTCAAAAATATCAGGAGAGAGAAACACGGATTTAAATCACATTATAGAGAGAAGCACAGATTTAAACCCCATTATAGTGAGAGAAACGCAGATTTAAATCACAGTGTAGAGAGAGAAACCAGACAAAGGCATTTTCAAGTTCACTCTTTCTCTCCACGCTACTTTATCTCTCTGAAATCTCTCCGATTCGCAGCCTTACAGCGTTTCCGATCCCGAAATTTGAGGATTTGGTGGACTCGGATGTGAAGGACATTCTCAGATCCGTAATGGCCGAGATTTCCGGCGATGTAGAGAGTGTTTCTCCGGCGGAGCTGAGCTGCAGCGAGAACGGCGGCAATGGTGGCCGGCCGCCGGCGAATGAGGCGGTTTTTGGGGCATCCACTCCCCCACTGACGGTATCGCAATCCTTCAAGGAGGGGAAGGAGTTCCGAGGCGGGTCGGGTGCGCCCCAGCTTGATGCGTGGATGTCGAGTTCATAAACCTTTTGCACGGGTCGGATCCGGTGAAAGTGGAGCTGAATCGGTTGGAGAATGAAGTCAGAGGTGCGAATGCGGCTCGATCCGGCTTTTTTAGTGGGGATTCGGATGTGTTTCCGGTTGATGAGTTTTTCATTTTTTGTTGTGCTTGATTCTTAAAGGATTTTAAGATAAGGATCAGGAATTTAGTAGCTACGCTGCAGATCAGGGCTTTAAGGTTTTCGGAACGTCTAAGAGAAAAGGCCGTCGAAGAGGTATTTTCTAATATACACTTCTGTTCTTTTCATTCAAAATATTGCCTTTTTTTTTTCTCCTGTCTCAATTAACTATAATCATCATTATCATCAATTCCTGGTCTTTTAGCTGTCAGGCATTTTTATTAACAGGTTATCTGTATTTGTTATGTTTATAATATCTAATTTTCAGTTTTAATTTTATTCTGGTCGTGGTATTTTAGTCGGTAATTATATGCATTAAATGTTTTGGTGGCTATAGATTGTAATGCATTTTCATTAATTTTGATGTCGAAGCCTAAAACTCTGGAAAGATGGTTGGTCGGTATATTTCTCTTAGGGTTTTTGCATTCCACTCACTAAATTTTAGCAAGCTGTTTTGCTTATGGCTCTTATTGGATTACTTCCCTATTGAGAAAAAGTAAATCCTGCATTAATTTTCTACTGAGAAAATATCTTCCCTTTGTTCTGGATTTCATCTAGAAACAGGAAATTGTATTGGTACTAGGTATAGAAAACATTGAGATAATGTCAAATCAATGGATTAAGATATTCAGAGTACAAAATTTTCAGTTATGATCAATGCCCTGAAGTTTTGTAACTCGTAAGCTGGACTTGTTGCCATGTTGCTACTGTATTTATTTTCTACTTTTATTTAGATAGGGTAGGGATAAGAGATGGATCCAACATGTAACCAGGTCCTACCCTGTTTAATGCTTCCTGATCTATTCTTGGTCATTTGTTATGCTTGTGTTATAGTTTATGTTGTTATGTTATGGGGAATTTTAGGATATTGATACGTACACTGCTGACCTTGTTTTGGAAATGATCTCTTTTTATTTGTCCAAATCTTTAGAATATTTTGTGTTTTGAGCACAGACTGACTTTGTTTTCCCTTTTTACTGTACCTTAGCTTACTGAAGAACTGTCAAAGGTGGAGGAGAAGCTTAAGTTAACAGAATCTCTTCTCGAAAGCAAGGTATTGCATGAAACCCTTCAATTTTTCTAAATGAGTTTGTCTGTGTGTGCCGGTGTGTCTATTTGTCCTCACAAAAATATTTTGCAGAATCTTGAGATCAAGAAAATCAATGATGAGAAGAAGGCGTCCATGGCTGCTCAATTCGCTGCAGAAGCCACTCTTCGAAGGGTTCATGCTGCACAGAAAGATGATGATATGCCTCCAATTGAAGCTATTCTTGCTCCTTTGGAGGCTGAGCTCAAGCTTGCCCGGCAGGAGGTAGCTATTACATGTAGCCTTTAAACTTCTAATTATGATTCTTTCTCAAAGTAAAACTCCTCATAGATGATAAATAGTAGTTCTATGATTGTTTGGCCACATTGGTTCTTTTCAGATATCAAAGCTGCAGGATGACAACAAAGCACTAGATCGCCTCACCAAATCGAAAGAAGCAGCTTTACTTGAAGCTGAGAGGACTGTTCAGGTTGCATTGGCAAAGGCCTCTATGGTGGATGATCTCCAGAATAAGAACCAAGAGCTGATGAAACAAATAGAAATTTGCCAGGTATTCTGATCACCCATGCTATTTTGTTTTCGAATGCAATGTAAACTTGAGGTATATAATCTTTTTTTTTTTTTTGATTTTGATTTTAATTTTTCATATGTAATCTTTCCCTTAATTAGTATGTGTTTATTTGTCAAATCATTGTTTACACTAGGAAGAAAATAAAATTTTGGATAGGATGCATCGCCAAAAGGTTGCAGAGGTTGAAAAACTTACCCAAACGGTTAGGGAACTTGAAGAGGCTGTTCTGGCTGGTGGTGCAGCTGCAAATGCTGTCAGGGATTACCAACGGAAAGTTCAAGAGATGAATGTAAAGTGCCATAGAGTCATGCCAAGCTTATATTTTTGCATCTGGTTGCATATGTGCCATGATCTATCATTGAGTTGTTTTTCTTTCTTTGGACCTTCAGGAGGAAAGAAAACCTTGACAGTGAGCTGTCTGCGCAGTTGCACAGCAAACAGGGTGGCAGTAGTTGTAGCGAATGAGTGGAAAGATGCTAATGACAAGGTGATGCCAGTAAAACAGTGGCTCGAGGAACGACGATTCTTGCAGGTAAACACTCTGAAGTTTTTCTTGTGTCCAAACATGAGCAGTGATTTACTGTCTTTTTCTTGGATCTTGACCGTTTGGCTTTTGTGGTTACTAAGGTTGGTGATTGTTATCAAAATTTCGTTTACAGGGGGAAATGCAGCAACTCAGGGACAAGCTTGTTATATTTGAGAGAACTGCAAAATCTGAAGGCCAATTGGCAAACACTCAGTTTTTCAGAATATATACATCTAAAGTCTCTGCAATATTTCCACACAGTTCTTGAAAATAGAATTTTTAAACTGTACCATGCAGGAAAAATATCACTTGCGGCTCAAAGTAATTGAAGAGAGTTTAAGAGGATCTTCAAACAGTAATAATCGCACCACACCAGAGGGAAGAAGCACAAGCAATGGGCCTTCCCGTCGCCAGTCCCTGGGTGGAGCTGATAACATCTCCAAATTTATCCCCAATGGCTTTTTATCCAAGAGAACACCAACTTCTCAGTTGAGATCAGCTCTGTCCTCTGGCAGCAGTTCAATATTGAGACATGCTAAAGGGACATCAAAATCATTTGATGGTGGCACAAGGTCATAGACAGGGTAAAGTTCCTCTAAATGGAACATCAAATTATGTACTCAACCAGTCTTGTGATGCAAACTGGGCGGATATTGATGTGCATGATGAATGGAAAGGAAATTGATGAAAAAGCCTAACGAGTTTCCAGCAGTGGACACAGAGGATAGTACTGTCCCAGGGGTGTTATATGATATGCTGCAAAAAGAGGTCATCTCTTTGAGGAAAGCTGGTCATGAAAAAGATCAAAGCCTCAAAGATAAGGATGATGCTATTGAGGTAAGTATTATTGTCTTGATCTGTCTTATGATGCTTTAATTCATTCTTTTGCTCACATGTTTGGATGTACTATTGTCAGATGCTAGCTAAGAAGGTAGATACTCTAACCAAGGCCATGGAAGTTGAGGCAAGGAAGATGAGAAGGGAAGTTGCTGTCATGGAGAAGGAGGTTGCTGCCATGCGTGTGGAGAAAGATCATGAAAATAGGGCCAAGAGATTTGGTAGTTCCAAGGGACCTGTAACTACCTCTCAGCTGCTTCCTGGGAGGTACTTATCTTATTTTTATCTTTCATTCTTTCTTTTTAAAATCTATGATTGCCATTGCATGTATTGGCTTAAGCTGAGAAAAGGAATGTGCAGATAGTGCACTTTTTTTGTTTCAGTATATTTTTTTCATGATTTATGTCGGTATTTGGTTCTAATGGAAAGATATTGACATTGCCTGCTGTGATATGATGTAATTTGTGGTTTTTTGGATAAGGCATATACTATTTGAAGTATTTATGACTTTACTGTTCATTTACCAGGTTCTACTTCTAAAAGCTTTATTCCATTAGTTAGATCATAGCATTGACATTTGCTTTGCTGCCACTCTTTCTGTTCATCATGATGTTGGCACTTCTCTTTGTAGGAGTTAGATTGTGTAATCATGATTGCTAGATTGTGTATTGCCAATGCTACATATTATGAAGTATTGCTAGATTTTATAATCATGAATTATAACTATATTGTCCCACAAGCAGTAGTCATTTGTTGATGCTTGTTTCCGATTAACTCATGAATTCTAACAGCATTATTTTATCCATAAAAAGATTGCATTTCATATTGAGCTCGAAGATACCATTTAGAGGAGCAAGCTTTTTCTCCTCTTTTTGTCAAGTAGTTATAGGGCTCAAACTACATAGTTTTTGAGCAAATTATTCTCCAGTATTAGGTGTCAGAAGCTGAAAATTTCCTTTTCAGTACTTCCATGTTTTCTGGGGCTTATGTGTATTTCTTTGGTAGCTAGGCCAATGCTCTATTTCATGCACATTCTGCATTGAAATAACCTGTGAACCATGATCAATGCCTGTAGTGATTAGTCTTTATAGTTGGGATAGACTTACTTTTATTCAATGAATCACATTGAAAAAAGTTTACCGCCAGATAATATAGGCTAATCTTATGTTGGTTATGAAATTGATGCATTAGCAACAAAAAATTTATCACATGCCCAGTTTTCTAGGTTCTTTTTCCTCCCTTATGTAGGTTGTGCACAAGAGTGAGTTTGGGGTGTTGGAAAGCTCCTTTCTTTAACTTTCATAAGAAGGAAATAAAATTGTCATTATAATCTGTGTATAATGTATAAGAATGAAAAAGAATTGATGTTACGTAGCAAGTGTAGATCGATTAAATGCACTGAACAGATGTATTATACATGGGATTGTAAATGGAATAGGATTCCTTGGTTTGGATTTTTTTAGTAACATAGAAGCTACTGAATAAAGTGACCAAATATGTCCTTGAATGAAAAAGCATTGATGTTATGTAGCAAGAGTATATCAATTGAATGGGCTGAACTAATGTACTATATCTGGATTGTAAAACTGAAAAAGATTCTCTTGGTTTGCTTGTTTTTTTCAGTTACATAGAAGCTTAAAATAAAGTGATCGAGTATATGTGCCTAGTGAAAGTACTGTATACCTGTGACTTGTAACTGTGATAACTTCTTTGAGATACTGAAATTTTTTTTTTTTTTAATAAAAAGCAAATGATAAATATAAATTATAATCATTTAATCTATTTTATGATTGTCTTTTGCCTGTAATTACAATGTGGGATCTCTAATCTGATAGGATAGATAGCTGTCTTAAATTGGGGACTTAGGCTTTATTGGTGTAGAATTTGTTGGCAACAATTTGAAAAAATTGTTTTATGCACTCTGTTACTCTGCTATTGTGTTTTAGAAGAAATCACAGGATAAATTGGAGGGTCTTAATAACTAAAAGCTAAGTTTAAGAAGTGGTTATTATGTTTCTTTGCATGTATATGGAGTGGAGTATAGGTATTGCCGTTTGCTGAAATGTAGCTATTAAATTTTAATCATTATTATTATATTTTTATGTATCTATGTGTTTATAATGGAATTTTAAAAAACTCTTGAGGGGTAGCTCAATTCGATCCCGACCTGGGTTTGTTCTCCAACGCTCATTAGCCAGTCCCCTTAGGGCCACTAGGAGGATTTACCTAATCAAGCACTCTAGGTCCCATGGCAATTAGTCAAGGTGTGTGGAA
Organism: Tetrastigma voinierianum; assembly: GCA_016808115.1. Classification (NCBI taxonomy): domain Eukaryota; kingdom Viridiplantae; phylum Streptophyta; class Magnoliopsida; order Vitales; family Vitaceae; genus Tetrastigma; species Tetrastigma voinierianum. The sequence goes on along the minus strand of JAEQBH010007984.1, from coordinate 93,707 downwards.
GCTGGCTCGGTTGTCCACAGTTATAAAATAATAATAATAATAGTGGAATATTCAAAGGCACAAAAGACTGTAGGAAAGAGAGACACTGACTCAAAAATAAGCATAAGGTGATGAAAATCAAGATTGAGAATCATTTCTGATAAAAAAAAAAAGAATCATTTCTGATCTTGTTGTGTTGTTGGTATAGTCATTTGCATTTAGAAACTGAGTTTACCTCAGTACCTCCCTCTTTGGAAAGATAGTTTTGTATCTCTCCTCTATTTGTTTATTTGCTTAATTGCCTTAGTTTGTCTTACAGAGAAGGATCCATGTGACTAGTTTAGAATCCTGGGTTAGTTATAGGTTGGTAGGACCATAGAAATTTAGCATTTTCTAAGATGTGATTGGTTCATTGGTTATTTGTACTGCTTTTGGTTAGATGGATCTGACCAAATCAAAGTTTCCCTGTTTGGTTCTTTGTGTGTTTGGGAGAGTATATTTAGTAAAGAAGGTGTACGTGTTGTGGCTGCTTTTAAGTTATGCATTGAATCAATTAGGTGGTTAATGGTGGTACTAGATTCATGGTTTTTTTATTTTTAAAATTTCTATTTTGGCTTTCATTTGGCTATATTCTAGGATTCTCTAAAGAAATTCATGTGTTGCCAAATGGTCTACAAATTTTTCCTGAATTATTGCCATTTGGTATGGTTAGTAAACACCAGTCTGTTGGTTTTCTGGTGCTGCCCTCTTTTTTCTTGTACTTCTACTATGGTCAACCGGACTGATTATAAAACAAGATTTTGTATGTATGCTAAAACCATTTACTTTTTTGATAGGTTTGTATGCTAAAATCATATTACAGTTATTGAAAATTCAATATCATTAAAGGCTAAGAGGCTTTCATTTTTGCAGAAACATAGCACGAGGAGGATTAACAAGGAGCACGCAATAGCAAGAAGTCCCTTTTGCAGAGGCAGGGGTAAATCTGCATAGGGCATTTTATTGGTTGTTCCTTATCACTCCTATTTTTTTTTCTCTTTTTTGATTGATTATAAGATATAACTTGCATGCCGATGACCCTGTGTTCAATAGGGGGTTTAGAAAGAGAGTAAAATGTCAAAATGAGCAAGCTAAGGACGATATCGGTGTGTGCTTCTGACTTAGACTGGTTGTCATCCCTGTGCTTAGAAATCAACAAAAAAGAAAAAAAAGGAAGATATTGAAGTTGCCGCTAACCTTTTGGGAGTTTTTGTTTGAGTGGCAGTGGTTGTGTGTTTGTTGTATAGGTAGCTTATTGGTCTTTTCTTTCGATCCTTCTTTTTTTTTAATCTACTTTTCAGTTTAAATTTGTAATCTGCAGCTAGTGTGATCGTTGGTTGTTCAGGTTTGTTAATATTCTTGTAATGAGATAAAGATTAGAGTTTCTATGGTTGTGTTATCATCTAATTGTTGATTATTAATCTTTGGTGGTTTTTCCCAGCCATTGATTGTGGTGAAAGGGAACTGGACTTGGCACTTGTTTCTCGATATCATTGGCTGTGCTTGCCTCAGCAGAATATAGAAAAATTGGTCACAATTATTGAGGATTAACAAATTTCTGCGTCGGGATAGAATGTGCGGGCTTATATTGACAAGCCGGGACCCTTTGTAGAAGAATATAACGTAAATCAAAGAAGTATTTTATTTCTGGAAATTAATTAAACCTATTGTGGTTGATGATGGTACACGCCTTCCAGGGCTATCTTTACTTTGCTTTGGGTGCCAACATAAACCAATAGTTCTAAGCCAATGCCGGGTCACCTTTTTGGTGCAAAAACATCATTAGGCTCCGCTGTCCACCTCTATATGTTAGAACCGGGTGTTTGAAGTGTACTATTCATTGTCATATCTGATATTTACACAGAAGCTATAAATATTTCAAGAGCACGAAGTGATGAATATCGTGCTATTATTCCCTCCTCGAAAAAGCATATATTCTCCGCGAATTTCGTATTGTGGCTACAGATGTGGGGTTCTTCATGATGTCTACAGTCTAATTCAATTTGCATTCAGGAGAGGACACTTTCGAATTTTGTTTGCGATGAGGACCAAGTAGAAAAGTTCTGCACCAATGAAGGCAGGCGCTCTACCTGCCAAGTTGCTTTTGAAATTCCCGAAATAACCTAAATTTGCAGGCTTGTATTTCTCTGATTGAGGAGGGTCCTGATAAGTGATATAACCCACATCCGTTTCCTTTCGTGTTAGGGTACCCAATAATAAATAATAATGGTGAGGTTGCTTCCGCCATAGCTTGGTCAAATATTCTTTTCTCTAGACCCAAGCTTTTTGTACTGGTGCCAGTCAGGTAGGGGGTGCACCTGCTTGTGAGTTTGCCTTGTAGTGAGATCTACTGTACGGTAACTTTTTTAAAAAGAGGAGAATAAAGTAAGGGAAAATTATGTATAGGGTCACTAATTTATAAATATTTGTAATTATATCACTAAAAATTGTATAATCATGGTTTAGGCTATTGTCAGAAAAAATATTTGTGATTTTGTACAAAAAGTACAATTGCAAAAATAAAAACCGAAAATGCCTTTCATTAATCCAGTTGGATTCTTTTTAAAAAAAGTTGTGTTTTCTTCTCCATCCTTTCTCCTTCCCGCTACCATTGTTGGTGATTGTGTTTCCAAAATCATCTTATTCGCTCCGTCAACAAGCAACTCTCACCTTGAATATCTCACTTATGTTCGTTCGTGATCTCCGTATACCCTAATTACGTGTAAGTATCTTATTTCTTTCAAAACCAACTTCGATCTCTTTGTGTTGTTCTTTCTTCTATTGCGAATCAAAGTTTAGATACATTGGGTTGTTCTTCCATGTCTTGCGAATCAAAGGATTACTATTGTTATTTGTGTTTCTGATTAGGTATGTTGACTCATTTTGATTTTTTTTTTTTTCGTTTTGATCTCATTAAGTGAAGTTTTAGCATATGTACTACCATAACAATGAATGCACGACTATAACTAGTGAATGTAGTACTACCATAACATGTTTATCTAAAAACTTCAGAATTTAAACCCACTATTTATTTTGTTAATTGTTGTTTAGATGGTAAATTTATAGTAGGTGAAATAGCCAAAATTTAATCATCAAAATCAATTCTAACACATTTTTTGCATATGTACTACCATAAGTGATGAATGTACTACCATAAATAATATATGTACTATCATAAGTAGTGAATGTACTACTATAACCCCTATACTCAAACACCTAACCATTTAATCCCACAATAATCTTGTTAATTGATGTTTGGTTGGTAAATGTATAATAGGATAGAAATAGACCAAAATTTAACCATCAAAATAAATTCTAATACATTTTTAGCATATGTACTATCATAAATAATCAATGTACTACCACCAGTTTATTGTTTAGCCTATTTTGTATTGCTAACTATTATTACATACCTTTTCAGGTAAGTAAAATGATAAACTATTACACGTGATATTTGTTGGTCGGAAACACGAAGTTTGTGATTCTTGACTTGAATGTCAGGGAATGATGTTATTATATAAAGGTGGTCTATATAAAGCCTATACATCTAAAGAAGAAGCAATGTGAGCATGAGTTCTATATCTATGTACCACGATGGAAGATACGCTAATGGAGTTGCTACATCCTTTTCACTTACTCCAAAAAATGGACATGAAAAGAAGCAAATTATGAAAATTATGTCAAGAATGTTGTTGATATGTTTCATTTTTGGAATCTTCATAGCATTAATGTTTTTAATTGTAGTTGGCAAAATGTTGTAAAACATTTACCAACACCTATGTATTTTTTTATTACCTATGTATTTTGTAGGCATTGTAAACTTCAATTGTAAACATTATTTTATTTATTTTGGTTAAATGAAATTGAAGTTTTACCTTTCATATTGTTGCTTGATATGAAAATTTCTCCACATTATATTGGTATGGAATAAATAACATTAAAGATGTATAAAAAACTTGTGGAAATGTAATACTTTATTTTCACAAAAGTAGATTATAACGTAGCTTACAAAGCGGTTGGAAAAAAAACACATAAATATTGAACTCCTAAGTAAAACATAAATATTAAACTCCTTAGTAAACTTTATGGTTGCGGAAGAGGATGTAGTAGGAATGATCATAGGTATGCCATGACTTCTTCATGATGATGGACTAGCTTGCCTCCTAGACTGGTTTGAAGCTCCCTCATATAAGCTTGAATCCGCCTCACTTCGGTTTGAAGCGAGGTTAACTATTCTTATAAACCAAGCCATGGTGCATCTGTTTATGTGGGTGGAATTGTGTCCTCATCTAGTCCGAGTTGCTAGTCAATGCCACATTCCATATGTTTAATATCTTCATCCTCCTTATCACCAACCTCTTCATCATCAGAATATGCTTCCTTTCCTCCACTCGCTGCTCATGTTTCAACCTTCATTTTATAAATCGTCATTCTTGATAGGGCAGCCTCATTGATGGTATCGTACGGGCTTGGTTTATCAATGTTCAATTCACAACTTAAATCGATACCCTTTGCTTCGAATACATTGGTCGAAAATTCTACCATATGGTAGGATTTGTTTTTTCTACTTGCAACATGCAATCACGTGATGAATGATAATATATCTTAAATGCAGTCGATGTTCCATTAAAATTGAATAGATGATAAATGCCTCTAAATAAGTCACCTCATCTCCGTGTCCTGCTCTTAATAGAATGATGTGTTCTATTATATTATGGATTATTCGACTTTCCATAGTCAACTCTGCTACACTTGGCTTACTCATATTCGAGTCATTTTCCAAACCACATAGCCATTTGACGACTTCTCCTGGTATGAATTCCTCTATCTGTGGCCACATTTTTGTCTCATAAATATGTGCACCAACTGCAAGTATCCTCAATATACGACTAATCTCGTCTGCTTTAACCTCAATATCTATCCATCTCAACGAAGTATTAATATAAGTCATTGCTTCTATGCCAATAAACCTTGACTTGCAATAAAAGAGTTTGACTAAAATTGGGTACACTAGGACCACCAATTGTAGGAGGGGAATCCACTCCATGACACTAAATTTTTCTATCAAGCCAAGGCCCACCAATTGGATAAAATCTATTTTTTTTTCTAGCACTTACCTTCCTTTCTGAAAAATTGGAAATATATTGTTCTTGTTCTTCCTATGATCCAAAAATGGTACTATCAAATTTCTCCTTTTTTCATGCTTCCTGTGTATGTTCTTGTACTGGCCTTTTCTCTTGTTCTCGTGCCGCACAAGTCTCCTTCCTCGGTGCCATCTCGCACGTTCGTGTTTGAAAGCAAAACCCTAAATCCAACACGTTGATTGGAATTTAAAATGTTAAGGGAGGTTAGATAAGGAAAGGAAAAAAGAATTAAGAAATTTAATTTAACTTAATCCAAACGAATGCATTATTTGGACAACTTGTAGTGTGTTTGATTGAGAAGGAGAAAATTGCATAGCTCAATTCATGGTATCAGACGAAGTAACGGAAGCAATGTACTTTGTTCTATTGGATTATTGACAATAGAAGCTTCTAAAGGATGCATCTTCGGATGACCCTTACGTTCGAAAACTTTGTCTGAACGATCATTCAGACGCACTACCTTGTAAATGGATGCACTTTATTGCCTCACTAGTATTGCATCTTATGGTAGTACACTTAGTATTTATGGTAATACATTGACTAGTTATAGTAGTATATTGACTAGTTATTGTATTACATTAAGTGTTATGGTAGTATATTGACTATTTATGATAATACAATGACTAGTACATTGATGACATATTGTAGTACATTGACTACTTATTAGCACATTGTCTTTCCCTGGCTGCAAGTTCATCTTGATAATAGAATTCTATTTAAGACATAGAAAGTTTGTTCACATAGAATTGGTCAATTAATGTTTAAGTAAAAAAACATAGAAATTTTGTTCACACAATCTACAAGGACTATTACATCATATATCCAAAAACAATGGTCCTAATATAACTCAATGTATGCCTCAATTGTTCACTTAGCCTTTATACATAATGGTCTAATTCGATTCCACTCTCTGTTTGCCTTGTGCATGACCAACGTACAAACTAACTTCAACTGATAGTAGTTCATCTTGTCCTCTACAAGTGAATGTCTCAAAGTCACCCCGTTCCAAAGTTCCATATATTTTAGGACAAAGATGCCACAATCATGTTTATATATATAATTGACAATCACTTGTTAGCATAAATATATTATGGAAGTAAACATACATAAATCTACATTATTTTTGAATAATTGACATATGAGAGTAATAAATGTTACCTATTATGTTGCTGTGGAATATTTGGTTGGACATTGTTCAAAACCAATGATGGGCTTATGGGATAGCACTTTCCCATGAGCTTTGAGGTATGATCGAATATGATGCGTAAGTTGCTTTGACATACTACTGATTTTGCCTCATTGGGACAATAAGATGGAGGATGAGATCTCTATATGTCTAGCATCAAAGTTGATAATGTGCAAGCGTCGGTGATCATTTTCACATACGGGTAGAAACAACTACAATAATATATGATGATTAGGTAGGTACTTAGAACAATGTAGATAAAATTTCCCTCATATATGTACTATATAGATTGATTACCTTCCCACATGTGCTTAAATCCAACTCGAGACCTTGTGGATCCATGTATGCTTTTCAGGTACACATATATTCATTTGGCTTCGTCTTCAATGACATACTCAATAGGGCAAACTATGAACAAATTAAAGGTATACAACATGTAAGAACCCTCACCAAAAATACACAAATATATATAATACCCAGCCATAAATGGGTTATCAACTGCAAAACCAGGTTCAAAGTAGTATGAAATGCGGTCATCTCCTTGTTTGACATTTAACAATCTATTCTGCATGATAATAACCTGCATTTGTGACACTAAATGTACCTCAATGTTTGTGAATGTGCATATTACATTGATAATAGTATACAACATTAATTGCATAACAAGTTTTACCATACTGTTTATCCATTTCCCTTTGGTTATAAAAAACATTTCTCCACGTTTTATATATAAGCCAAACATGTTACACAATGTATCACTGTTACATATGTATGGAGAAGTGTTAGGATGACTATTTTTGAGAATTATTATAAGGTGCATAAAAAATTAGCAAAAAATACCTATGGTCTCTATCATTTGCTAGTGCATAATGCGCAACCATTTTTTGGTCATGTGTTATCTTTTTATATTGTCCACATAAATCAAAAATGGGGATTTGTGAACTTTGAGCACTTGACAAGCCTTGTTGCCATCCTCTTATATCTCTTTGGTTTGGTGGCTTGGATTGATGTATATCATGATCATCCACTTGGACATTTGGTGTACCATGGTCATCCACTTGGACATTGGTGTACCATGATAATCAATACATAGTCTCACTTCTTCATCTTTATCGACTACAGGTGCAGGTGATTGAGGGGATTCAAAATGTGAATCCCTACAATCCTCATCAACACCGTAGCCATATGTTTCACCATCTTCATCTTTATCTTCACTAGTTAAGTCTGTTGCTGGTGGTGCATTCTCAGATTATTTTCTAGCCCGTCTACATGAACGAGCTAACAACATCACACATTCTAATCTTTACTACCCGCAACAATTCTTTCACATTTCTGTACAACCACTCCTTGACTGCCTCATTGTCATCCGACATATATGAGGGCTGGACATCATCATGTGAGACTTGATCATGATCAGGTGAGTCATGATCAGCTTTACCAATCGATATAACTACCAACTGATTATGAAATAAACCATGCATAAGTATTATGCACATGAACAATATATAAAGTATCGACATAATTCGTTTATCAACATAAATGAGTTTGTTAAACTTACCTCCACATGTACATAACCCCCATGAGTGGATATTTATGCACTTAGCCTTTTCTTCACCAACTTATCAGTCCATAAGGAGCAAAAAGACAATGCTTCACCCACATTCACTGTTGGACATCGAACTTTTACAAGATAAAGTAAATGCAAAATGAAACAACTAACATATGATACATTGCAATGTATCAAACTATTATACAAATAAAACTCATAACATTTAAAACATATCATTCTACCTAAAGGAATAGTAGACATCCTCGCATATACGTTCCGCCCTTTTTCTTATAATATTGCATACCTTATTTAAGATATTGTAACACAAACTTGCCTTAGTTTCTTTCCATATTGACATCGCAATCCATGACTACATCCTATAGATCATGGTTTCCTTCTTTTGTACTGTTCAGTGCCAATATAGTGGCACATGCGAAAATAATAAAAACCTTCTTAAATTGGTCACCAATTGGTAACTCAATTAGAATTTTTTTTTTCCAAATTTGAGAGGGTGCACTCCTGTGCTATGGGGGCACATGTCCTATAGGTAGATACAATAATGTCTTCATCAGAACATAGGATGCCCATTACAACCCTAATATCCGAATTGTGAACCTGTATGTTGCATGCACTCTCCATCATGATTGTGTGGGATGTCACATTGTAATGTGTTACAAGCCAATGAAGTAGCTCGTAATGCAACTCTTTACTTACCAATTGGAGCAAGCCCCAAATCCAATCTCCCTAATTGCATTGAGCTTATCTTCAGACAAGTCATGTACAATGAAAAGGAATTTAGATCCCGAGCATCTTGATTTGGGGATGTTTACCTACAAATTTAACACAAATAACCAAATTAATCATTTAACAATGAACAATATAAATGAATAATAAACATTTATAATTGTATGATGAAATTGTTCACCTCACTATGTGACTGTGGAACATACGTCTTACGTTTCTTTTGGGCTTTATCCATTAATGTATTATGCTGGACATTAGTGATAAAACACTGCAAATGATAAAAACATTCAAAATATAGATTGTAAAAATAAACAATGTGAAGTAGATTAAAAAAATGAATAAAGTAAAGTTGAAGTAAAAATAAATATTTTTTTAATGTTCAAAATAGACCAACACACAAACATACAAAATGTTGATTAATGGTAATACATTATAACAGTACCAAAACGGTAGTGCAAAACCATCATGACATCGTAACATTATTTATGCAATGAATTTCTGCATGTTTTTCTATTTTGATCGACCATATTGCAACGGGAGCAGTACACAGTCTGCTTAATATGAAACTGCGACTCAATTCGCTTTTTTCTTGATCTTCCTGGGGGCCATTTTGTTAAGGGATGTTTTAAAGAGAAGTAAACATTGCCAACAGCATCTCAAACAACACCACCGCCATGGACTTTTGGTAAGTCGTGAGTCTTTATTCCGCGAAACATGCCTGAGTATACCTTTTGTTGCGCGGAGGAGCCAAACATACTCCAAGCAACAAAATCGGAAATATTTTGGTCTTAGATGGCATTGCAAATTCACATATGCATGTTCACATGGTATGCTGAGATATTTCAAACCACGATACGTACATTTTTGAGCTACTATGTCAATATCGATGACTGCATTGCCAACAAATACGCCAAAAAGGGCCTCCATGAATGGGCTAATAGTGTAAACCTCCAATTTCACAATATTTATTTTCACCTTATCTTATATTTTTGGCCTTATATTACCCTTCCAGTCATTATTCTTAGCCTTATGCTTAACAATCATAACATCTAACTTAGTCATGAGCTCGACTAGGAAGCTACAAATAGAGTGATGATGTTCATTTTTAACCAAGCATCAAAAGACTCGGGTAACGTTTGGTTGTCATTTGTCCCATCTTTCTTAGGAATTTATTATTAGTCTAATGTTCGGTTTATTTTTCTCAACCCATGTTGCTAATGCATCATTGTATTTACGTAATTTAAACATGTAAGCATTGTAATCAGTATCTAGCCTTGCATATGCAATCTTGTTATACTCTTCTTTCTTTACCCTTTCAACATTCAACACACATGTCACAATCTTAGAGAAGTCATCATGGCCGAATCCTGTGACATAGGCCTGAATATAGTCATTGAGGCCATCCTCAAACTTACAACACTTCTCCTCCTCGCACCAGCATCTCTAGAGCATGTACTTGCTCAACGGTGAATTCCTCCGATACTCTATCACACTCATCTGCCTTTCTTCAAATTATGGAACTCTCTTCATATTGCTAAGGTAAATACGATCCATGTATTGTTTCTTGAATTCTGCTATGAAAAACTCTTATGTAATACTTTCCGGTGGTGCGTTCCTAGTCACGGACACCCACCATTGGTAAGTCAGCCATTCTAAAGCAAGCAGAGATCTCACACTCAAATTTTCCTTAGTGTGCAAAGGCATTTGTCAAGATTCTTTAGTTCTTTCTGAGCCAATTTTCTCCATGGAAGGCTTATCTCTTTCTTTCTAAGAAAATCTATGGGCTCAAGATTCTGGCCATTCTCTCTATGGTTGACCGCCGAGGAGCAATCATGGTACCGGGTTGCGCTGCTCTTTGCAATGCTTGAGCTATTTGCTGGAGGACATCGATAGTACCTCCTGCTGTTTGACCTTGCTCATGTATCGATGGAGCATGGGACGCTTGCCCACCATCCACACTAATGAGGCTATTTGGGTGACTTCCCGAGTCACCTCTGACCCTATGGTGGCTTGAACTATCCATGCTTAACCTATTAAGACCGACAAGATCCGCATCAGAGTCACGTCATCCTTTATATGCAATGCAATGCATGTCACAAACAATTTCAAAAATCATTTTATAGAACCGCCTAAACCTAGGCTCTGATACCACTAAATATGTTGCGCCCCCATACCCGACCCAATCAGATCGAACCGAACTGCGGATGCGACCGCCGCTTACCATATACATTTTCTTAACATCGTAGAAATAAATGTTGCATAATCATTTTGGTTAAAGATGGCTCACCGTTTTATCAATTAACACTTTCATTCAATATGGTATGTATGCCCTTTCAACATTATCATTTACAAAACATTATCAGAGTTCATATCCACAATTAAATCAAATATATTCTTCCCATGAAAACTTATACATTTTTGGTTTCATTACAAAAAGGATCAAATAATGTCATGGGATGAAATGTATGCATGAGACGAAGCGTTTATTTATACTCTACACAATTCGACGATGACTAACTGCGGGTATTTGCTTTTAAGTCTCTAGTCACTTACTCGCAAGGAACAAAATATCTGCATCACGATATATTCCAGACTTGGATTTTACGAAATATCAAAATATTTCCAGATATTTTGACAAAATATTCAGACGCAAAAATTAATAAAATACTTTGAAATTCATGGAAATACTTTGTTGAACTATAAAATATGCATAAAAAAGCAAATATACACTTGTTGAAGATGATATTCATTATAATTTATCGAGATATTACATCACAATAGTCATTTAAAACCAAAATGAAGACCGATGTGGCTCCATTACATTATTTGACGAAGGGATCCCATCTTGATGGAGACAATATTCATACCAAGACATGGTGTTGCAATAACATTGATTGTAATCAACATGCCATATGCATAAACTGCTGACTCTACCCACAACCTCCGCGGATAGGAAATCGCTCACTCACACGCCGTTAAATCCTTCGCATTTGATATGGAATTTGGAATGGCATATGTGGATCATGAGGATAGTTAACCATTCCATATTCTTCACCAATAGAACCCGAAGGATGTGAAGAAGGCTGACCATAACTCATTGTATAAGGAGGAAATATGTTGCCCTCATTCGATGAATCATTGAATTGAGTTCCAATACTCATGGACTCAAAACTGGCCGAAAACGAATCCTCATTATATGGTGTCATCCTTCGTTGTCTTCCTCTATATGGCTTCCAATTGCCCAATACCGACCGACTTCCTAGACCCGTATCTATCTTGTGTAGCATGTGTGAATCATCTTCACCTGAATGGCCCTCATCGATATTAACTTTGTTGTGGATCTGCAATATCCCCACCATCATTTCTAGTATCACTACCATCATTAGTCCCCTCTCCTCTTGAGCCATCATAACCTGTAGTAGAAGTACTAGCAAAACTTGGTCTACTACTATGTTCAACACTTGAATCAAAAGAGGGTCGAGAAGTAACAACAGGTTGAAATGAGTCCTCGTGGTCTTGACTAAAATCCACTATGAACTTCTTCAGATAAAACCCGCCTCAACATCAACACTTTTCTGCTTCGAACATGTGCGCACTCGTGATCAGATTTCCATCTTCATCATCTAAATGTGGAGAGGCCCAACCTATTGAAATAGTTGATTCTCCGCCTTTCACCAAACCGCCAAAATTTCAAGTAAATCGAGAAAATTATTTTCGGGCAACTTTACCTGGCCTCTCAAATTTCCATATCACTGATCTTTAGTTTTTCATGTTGTAATAACAAAACCAATTGTTGAGCCTAGGATAAATGCTTCATTTCTTTGTTTGGTATGAATTAGAGCAATGTGCTCCAATTTTTCACAAGCCGAAGATGATGCGGTTTGCGAAAGAACCTTTCACAAAGTCCTTAATGTTTGGAGTATTGATTTCTATACAAACCACCATTCACCGCAATAAAATTACTTATATTCAATATATAATAATAAAATAGTTATAAAATTTACTTATAATGAGAATTAACACTACCAGAACCATTTTTATCTTGACGCTATTGCCGCCCGATCATCAAATCCTTTTCGCATCACTAATAGTATGTCGTGAATTCACAATGTCAAACAATCTAAAATAAAAAATCTATTGAATAAATTGAATCAATTAATTAGAATTAGAAACTCAATAATTTTACCTCATTTCCAAAATTACAAAGGCTCTTTAAAGATTAGATCTAATTTAGAAAACTTCATGAACAAATAAGTAGCTCAAAGGTTACAACCAACCTGTGTCTATATTGAAATTTTGGATTTAGATAGTATGTCGCAATAGTTATCGAGAATTAGTATGCGATATCATATAAACATAATATTATTAAATTTGAATATCTACTTAAGAGGATAGTAATTAGTTACCCGCGACATGAAGAGGATGCTTATGGTTCTATCCTAACGACCGCGATGATATGTTTCACTCACTCTTTACCTTTGAGTCGCATCTAAATTTGCCTTCATCAACCTAATCAACTCAGACAAATGGCATGGCTGGAGACAACTTCGAATCAACAATGCGAGCATCATAGTGCCTCATAGATGGGCACTAGCTTCTCCACCTTCTCCCAATATACATGATCAAACATGAGCCTTTCAACCTCATGTCCAACTTCGGGTCCCGCTTAAGCTTCAGGAGATGCCCATTCATTACTAATAAAGATTTTCTTCAAATCAACCATCTTTTTCAAAAGACTGTCAAGGGCAATATAGTTTGTTGCAAATCTTGTTGTTCCAGGACGCACGATATCTCCACCACAGACTTGTCGCATTTTTCAAGCAACCAACCATGATTGTAAATGAAGTTGGTTATCTTTCGACCATTCCCGATCAACTGAGAAACACTATCCCTTTTACCAATGTCTTCAAACATTAAATCAATGCAGTGTGCTGCATATGGAGTCCAATATAGATTGTATTTCTTCATCAACAACTTTCCCGCTTTCACAAATGCTGATCCATTATTTGTTACAATTTGCACGACATTTGCTTCTCCAACTTCCTTTATAACGTCCTTCAACAAACTATATATGTATTTGTTGTCTTTAATTTTATCTGACGCATCAACAGATTTGAGGAAAATTGTGCTTCCTTTTGAATAAACCATGAAATTAATAATGCTCAATTTAGTTGGCCCGGTCCATCCATCGCACATAATTGTACATCCATATGTCTCCCATTTCTCCCTTTGTATGTTGACATAATCTTCCATGTCTTTATACTCCATTTCCAAGTACTTGCTTTTGATTTCATATGGAGATGGTGGTTCGATGCCCATCCCTACATATAATAATTAAAGGAAAGTTGGTTAGTGGTTAGAAATTTGTAATAATAATTTAAGATAATAATGTCACTATTAAAACATATTATACAATTAGACAAACCTGCTTGTTGTGCACCAAAAATCATGTTCTTAAAATGGTGCGAGTCCGCTTTTTGAGGTGGAACACTTTCATATATGAAAAACTTGCTAATTAATGTCCCATTGTTTCCTTGATTGAACCATCTTTGAACATATTTTTTAGGCTTTTGTTTTGCAAATAAGACTTGTATAATGATGGTGCAATCAGCGTGTGATGGATCTGTATGCTTCTAACACTTTGTGATCTTTATACGCCTTAATGGATCACCGGTTGTGAAGACTTCGCCTACGGTAATTATGCAAAATAATAAATTCAATTTACATTATTTTACATAATTATGTGAAAATGAATTAGGTATAAAGATTTACTCTATTTTCTTTGCCTCTCATAAATCCTGCAAACTTGCTCTCTGCTCCATTCCTCACTAGCTTTTTGATGCATGTACGCTTCTCGATATTCATCTCGTCATCGGGTGCATGTTAGCCGGATACATATGCACATCCTCATCACTCTCGCCATCATCATCAAAGAGAGCGTGATGTTTTCTCCCATCGCGTCGTGAATTTAGCTCTTCAATTTCTTCCATATCAACTGCTTTTTTCGCTTGTTTTTACTCTTACGTTTAAAGTTGCTTCATTGCTTTACTTCCTACGACACATTTGACACTTCAAGATTTGAATGGGGATCCAGACATGACAGATGAAACTTTAAGCGAGTAATTCCACCACTTTTTATGCTTAAACCACAATAATTGCAAAATATTCCATTTTTATGTCCGTCCAAAGGTGTGCAATACCTCAATGCAGGATCTCGACCTCCACTTCTACTAGCCATTCTATAAACACATGTGATTTTATTGAAAATGAAATTTGAATCAATGTCTAATATAATTAATTAACTACAAATTATATTAGTTAGTAATATTATGAACTAAAATAATATCATTAAGATATCTAAGAAGATCTAAATTTCTAAGAAGATCTAAATTTCTAAGAAGATTTAAATTTCTAACATTAAATATGTCTAAGATCTAAGTTTCAAACATTATATAACTAAAATTTAATGTAAGTAATATGTTTCAAATTACTAAAATAAGATTATAGTTGTTTAATGCTAGGATGTGTAATATCTAAGTTTCAAACATTATATCTTAAATCTAATCTTATTATTATCAAATTAAACCAAAATAAAAACTAAGATACATTAAAATAAAATATGCATGTAAGTAATATGTTTCGTGACTTAATATAATAGAGTTAATTAATAACTAAAATTAATAATTTAATATGTTTTTTATTAAAATAACTATTAACTAAATAACTAATATAATTAATTAACTAAAATTCTATTATCAAATTAAACTATAATAAAACTATAGTATAAAATATTTTTATTATAAACTACTCAACTCCAAAATAAATATGATACATTAAAAATAAAATATGCATGTCACATGTTTCAAATTTATTATAATATAATTAATTAATAATCAAAAAATTAATTAACTAATACATGTTTTTTACTAAAATAAGATTATAGTAAATAACTAATATAATTGATTAACTAAAAATTATAATAGTTAGTACATAATTAATTAACTTTAAAAATTATATGTTAGTAATGATATTATGAACTAAAATAATATTACTTAGATGTCTAAGTAAAAGATCTAAATTTCTTAACATTTATAATTATAATTAAGTATAACTAAAATAACTAATATAATTAAAAGATATCTAAATAACTCAATATAACACTTAACTAAAATTATATTATCAAATTAAACTATACGAAAAACTATATATAAAATATTTATTATAAACTACTGAACAAAAACAAAACTAAGATACATTAAAATAAATATGCATGTAAGTAATATAATATAATTATTTTTAACTAAAAGTTATATTAGTTAGTACATAATTAATTAACTAAAAATTATATTAGTTAGTAATATGTTGATGAGCTAAAATAATATTATTTAGATATGTAAAAAAGATCTAAATTTAACATTACATAATTATAATTATTTAGTAGTAGGATGTAATGTCTAAGTTTCAAACATTATATCTAATTCAATTTATTACTATCAAATTAAATTAAAATAAACTATAGTATAAAAATATTTATTATAAACCATTTCAATAATAAAAATAAAACTAAATAAAATATGCATAAAACAAAATTAATGAACAAAGAAACATACCTTAATTCACAAAGATCTTCCAAAAAAATTAGGATAAAGAACAAAGAAAAATTATTTGAGAGTGAAATGGAGGTTAGATGTGGATGAATGAGCTTGTAAATGAAATTGTATGATTTTAGGGTATTACAGAATTTTTTGGAGTCAAATAGTAGTCGCGGATTGGGTCGCAAAAACCGCAGGATTTATTTCAACCTATTGGATTTTGATTTTTGTCTAAACTTTGACCGTTGATCAATTGTTCATTATAAATCATTCTCGGACCGCGATCGCTTCTTAGATTTAAAATCAACCGTTGGATAAAAAATGCAAGACCCGATAAATTTTCAATTTATGGAAAAAGGGCAAAATCGTAATTTCGGTCAAAACCCAAAATTTTTCTAAATCTCATGATGATTAAAACTTATTTCAATTGAATCAACGTCTCACAAATCTAGCTAACACGCCGATCATCAAATTCGAGACAATAATCTAACGCTGAGGCATCGAAGTTTCTCGTGTCAGAATGACATATGATGTGACGAAGTCACTTATAACATGTACTCATGTTAATATGTTGGCATGAGTAGAAATGATGTTCGATTTAATCGAGATAGTGCTAAAATGTCAAACTGAAAAAGTTCGGGGACATGGGGATGTCACTGAAATGTTTAATGATAATAAGACTAAATAACCAATGTAAAATGGCTTCATCTTCTTCCTCAAAAATACCAAAACGTGCAGCAAAGGGAGAGTGAGATGTGAATGGGCTTAGTTTGATTTTCAAAGAGAGAGAGACTTTCTCTAAATTTCGAGATCCGATCACAAATTATTCTAACAAGAAGAAAAATGTTCTACGCGACGGCGCCTACGCTGCGAAGCTCCAAGCTGAGCTTCACAAACCCGTGATAGCATGGGCTCATCCTACTCGGGTTTTGCACTCGCTTGCCAAGCTTTGTTGATGTTGATCGTCAGCCCCCACGGTTGAAGACCTGGCCCCAAAACTCGTAATCGGTGTTAGGAATTTATGGAGCTCACTCAGCGTACCTATGAACTCGTCACGGACTGCTTGGGCATGCTCGAGTGATGATCATTCAATAAATTCATGATTTGGTGTGTATGAGGCCGGAAATGGCCATGGAATTCGGGTTCACCAAGTGGAACTCTTATGTTTGATATTGCCGTGAATGAAGAACCCGAGTGGTTTCACTGCTCACATGAATAAGATCTTCACGACTAATTTTGTGAGAAATTGTGTATGGTTGAGTAATTCAAATTAAATTGTTTCGTGTTTGTTAAATTAGCCCATGTGATCTAATTTTTGGTGTGATTGATGGTGAATGTGCATAACATGTTTTATGTGCTTTAATTATGTTAATATATATACATGTTTTTATATATTAGCATGTGTTATATATATTGTGTGAAATGGCATAATGCATTTCATATGCACTGGGTAGACTAGAAATTAGGTGAGTGCATGACATGAAAAATTGAAAGAAAAACGAAAACGTTTTTGAAAGGAATTTCATAGGATGAATTTCCGGAGAATGGGGTTGGGAGACTGGCCCAACATCATTCTGACGGAGACCAGCCATCAAGCTTTAAGGTTCTCCAACACATCGCTTCTGTGAGGGTAGTCCCATTTTACCGATACTTCGTAGTATAGCTTCAAAACAACAAGAATTGTTTTGAAAGATGTTTTCTCATACATGGCTTAGGCAAGTGTGAGGGAGCTGTGAGGACCTCCTGACATGGGTCGGTCATTAGACATTCAAGTAGATCAATGACTGGGCTGAACGCATTTACTTCGAGCATTACATATGCACTCTAGGTAGTAACCTACTTAGAGTGATTCCACTATCGGGCGATAGCTCACCCCGCCAAGATATTATTTCAGGCAATGTGGGCTACTGAGATCTTACCTTTCTTGCAGACCGATTTTGAAGAAAAAGCCACAGGCTTTGGTTTTAATGATATACGTATTAATGTTTTAAACTTTTAATATATTGCCAGAGCAAGAGTAAATTATTAACTTTGAAACTATGGTATATAGTTGAGATTATTTGATGAGTACGGGTTTATGGGCCCAAGTGACCGCTTTTTTCATTCATATATATGTTATATCGGGATTGTTTGGGACAAGTTTATACGGGTAGAGCTCCCCGTACAAAGGAGACTCATTCGATTGGTGAGATGTCGGGTCACCCGACATTCACGGCGTTTCTCGGTTGACGTAGTCAACGGACCGTTTTTGGGGGCGTCACAAAAATATAGTCATGGATTCTTTAAAAACGTGGATGAAATCCCTGACCGTTAGATAAAAACATAAAACAATCCAGGCCGTGACTCGATTTTTTCTAAAAACAGAAAATCGTCATAAATCGGGCGATACTC
Source organism: Tetrastigma voinierianum (assembly GCA_016808115.1). Lineage (NCBI taxonomy): Eukaryota > Viridiplantae > Streptophyta > Magnoliopsida > Vitales > Vitaceae > Tetrastigma > Tetrastigma voinierianum. The sequence goes on along the minus strand of JAEQBH010007984.1, from coordinate 75,083 downwards.
AATTTATCGACGATAAATCGCCGTTTCTCTTCTTCAGCGACGCGCCTCACAAGCGTGTGCACAACACCGCTGATTTTTTGACCGAAAAATCAGAAATTTCCTATTTTTCGTCAAAAAATCGCCGATTTTTCTGATTTTTTAACGATTTTTCCTCCAGTCAATTTTCCGATGCAGATTTCTTTTCCATGCTGATCGAAAACCGATTTTTCGGCGAAATATCGATCGAAAAAAACGATTTTTGTTCCTCGGCCTCGTTGCAGATAAAAAACAACACGCTAAACATTTTGCGTTTCATTTTGTCACGAATTTCTCTAATTTCACTAACACGCACATAACTTTTCTCAAACAATGTTTTAAAGGCTAATTTCAATAGTCCATGCAATATGCATTATATATATGTGCTTATTTCACATACTTTCATTTGCAAATCATTTGATCACTTCAAAGTATACAATTTCATATGCAATATTTCATTCGAAACTCAAATCATATATTTCACACATTTACTTAAAATTTTGTCCTTGAACGAATTTAACCATTTCTTTTGGTGCATAGGATAACGGAATCACAGGCATGGTCCTATTAATGTAGGCCAAGATAAAAACATTTTATAACATAAACATGCCCTTCAATGGCATAGACGATATGCCACTATAGTTTCATTTCGCCTATAGTATCGCTAGTTCGAATTTTTATCGTATACCAATTCATCTTTAACTTGAATATGGTATGTGATAACATTCTATTAAGGGCATTAAAACTCGCCATAGTAATTTACAATATCAGATATACATATAACCCAAATAATACATTTTGGATGTTCATATACAATTTTTTATGAAATGCATTTGAAATCAATTTTCCCCAAATTGCTTAAAACAAATCACATGCGCTTTAAAAAAATCATTTCAACCAACAATCACAAACTTGAAATAAGAAGAGAGCAGATGGAGAACAAACCAAAAAGGTTGTCGCTTCCTGATTCCCATCCACGTAATCCTCGTTCGGGGCCAGGCTTCCTCGTCACCAACCCTTAAACCATCACAATTAGAGAACAATATTAGTTGACTTATTTAGGTTTCTAGTTAGGGTTGTTTTCTACCCAACTTCCTTCAAGTAAAATTTTATGGGAACAAATGAGCCACATTTTACCCAACTTCCTTCAAGTCCATTGTTATCTTATAAATATATTTTATTCAAAAATTGGAATCATTCAATTTAGAGCACTGAAACTCAAGATATGTTCAAAACAACCGAGACTACTCTATTTTCAAAAGAGAATCGAATTTGCCTGAAAATAAAGCCACTGGATAAATTCTGTCCAATGGAGGTCGTGACTTGAATACACTTATTTCAAGGAGATTTGTTCTCCTGTGGTCTCTTGCTTACCCAAAATTTTGAATCACCTACCTTGATGAGTGAAACTCCAGAGCGAATTTCGAGCCCGACCCGACCGATTGGAGAGTCCGAACCAAACCCCGACGCCGCTTATTTCTTTATTTTCGGTGTTATTAAATTTTTCAAAAATGTGGCGACTAATCTCGCCCGACCCGACGATGGATTCGGAATCGGAGCTTGGTTTACTCCGACGCTTCATTTATCTTAACAAAACATTTGCTGCGTCATTCGCTATGGCTGTTTCAGCTGGGGCGGCCCATAATCATTTACAATTTCAATGCACTGGTAAATTCCATAAACATTTAACAAAATATATTTACAAAGACGATATTCATGCTCCCTTTTCTAAAATGATATACAAAATCAAGGTTCGTGGTGTAACCTCTTTTGTTTACAAAATACCACTTGTTCAAAAGAGATGATAAATGACTCGAGTATATACCTTATACGCCGTGACTTCTTTATACCTGCGGCCGCCGATTCGCCTTCTTTTCTTTGCTTACTGACACTGCGCATAGATAAAACTACACGCTAAACATTTTCATGCTTAGTGGTTCTATATACGCTTCATTCCAATATTCAATTTAATCCTAAGATGCATTTAATATTAAACCATGCCTAATATATCACATATACTCATGCTATTCATTTCGCATGCTTTCACAATATACAAATCATTTTAATTATATCATGTAACATGCATTCAATGCAACAATTCATTTCACAATTTAATTTATGAGATTTAAGTATATATACATAAAAAATCCCATTTATGCTCGTCAATGTTAGTTCTTTCACCTTGACTATTCAATTTACATTGACTGATTTCATGATGAATCCCACTTATTATCATTCTAATGTGCTGCTTACACATTTACCAATTCGGCTCTCCCATCATGACGATACGCTTGCAATCTCACATGTGGTATCAATTATTCGGTCTCCCATCATGACGGATGCCGTTTGGTGCACCCCAACATGTGGTATCAATTAAATGCCATACGCCATCATGATGGATGCCGATTGGTGCATCCCGCTGGCTGAACATTTCAATGCCATAAGCCATCATGACGGATGCCGACATCCCGCCAAGTGACATCGATACTTCGCGCCTTCGCGGATGGATGTCGACAGTATCCCGTCGCGATTCATTCGACACCATTCAATCTTCACAATTATGACGGATTCGCTTGATGAATCCCGCCCTTATCATCATCACATCATTCGTTTCCAAATATCACATTTCACTTCATATTCATTTTATTATCTTTTCAAAGATATACTCAATCTATGTACTTATTTCATATACTCATTTACGCACTGCTTCATATACTCATTCATGTACTCATTTCATAGTTACTTGGTAAACTACCAAAATACTCTTGAAATAAGAATAGAGTCAGAGAACAAACCGAAGCTGATCTAGCTTCCTTCTCTTCGATCTCGGTCCTAGGTTAGGCGATCATCACCCGTCCCTAGTCAATAACATTCATGCCACTTTAAGATACAAACAATTGAAAACAATTTTTCTTCTCTTCTCTTCTTCTTCTTCTTCTAGGTGAATTACAAATTTATTTTTGTTAATAGTCTTGGGTTAAGACACTAAGTTTGCCCGAAGACGAACTCGTCGAGGCAACGAGGTACGGTACATTTTTCACTTAGCTCTAACCTTATTTGAACCCCCATTAATCATTTCTTAGGGTCCCTAAACAATCGCATGAATACGGACTTCACCTGCAAAATAAGCAAAACTGGTCGTTGAACTACTTCACAGATCGCAGACAGTTTTTTGACCTCAGACAAGATGTGTTACCCATCGCACAACCCAGATCGGTGACACCCTTGACTTGTACTCGATACGTGTTACCCATCGCATCCTCAGACGCAGATAGCTAACTCAGACGCAGACACCCCTACTTCGTTTTTGTCCGGGAATATTCGATTTTGGCATTTTTCTCACATTTTTCTTCCACAAATCTTCTCCCATTCGTCCCATATCAAAAATCCACCATGGAATCCCTTCAATACAACTCCAAAAGTGGTTTAAAATCAATGAAAACTCTTTTCTCTCGTTGTGGCTTCAAAATCCAAATCAAATATGAGGCCAGTGGTTTTGATTTTTCTTACTCAACCTCTTCAAATCTCTCTTCTTGTATGTTGTTTGATCTCATAGGAGCAAGAAGTGGGAAGCAAAGCCAACCAAAACTCGATCTCTTGCCAAACCCTAGCTTTTCCCCCTTTTCTCCCCTCTTTCTCAAAATCCAGGATTGCTCATAAAATGAGCCCTAAGACCACATTTTGGCCTTTTAATTATCTTTTAAGTGCAAGGCCATGTTTGGCCTACACCCATTTCTCATTTCTCTTTTTTTTTTTTGTCTTAAGTCACTTAAGCTTCCTAAGGCCATGTTTGGCCACTCTAAATCCAATTTTCCATTTTTGGCATTCTAACTCTTTATTTCACTTTCCTTATCATTTATCATTTATCATTTATTCCACATTAGCATTTAAGCTATCATTCGACCCTTAGGTCCTCATTTTACAAATTTCCACATTTCACCCTTTTTCACTTGGGTTTATTTCCGGGTTCAATAAACTTCTCAATTTAGCATATAATATTCAATCATATGCTCACTCTTTCAATTTACATTTACAATTTATCAATTTATCAAATTACCCGGAAAAACCCAAGTTTGACTCAATTCATACCCAGAATATATAATAAAATTATTATAAAAATTCTAGGGTATTTTTAGGGCGTTACAAAAACTCAACTTATGGCCACCAAAGCTGTTCCAAAACACCAAAACTATACCAAATTGAATCGACTTGGTTCGAAAAATGTAGTCTCACAACGACTTCTGGTTCAATGGGGTCCAAATTTAGTCATTAATTCTATTTCAAGGAGATTGCTTCATGTGTTTGGGCTTTTACCTGGGAATTAATCACTCAATTTATGAAATGATGGGGCAAAACCAAAAATATGAGTTTTGGAAAATTTTGACTACATCTCCCCTAAAACCCCAACATTTCCTATACACAAAAATTCCTCAAAACCAATCCTAACCCAAAAGCACTTTGAAACTTAACCCAAAACAACCCCAAAACTGATCTACAACCATTTAAAACACTTCTATTCCGATTTGAGGTTTTCATCAAACCCAAACACAACATTAAAGGGGTTGTGTTGCTCTATACCTTTAATCTCTTCTTTCTCACTTCATTCTTCTTCCTTTTTCTTTGTTTGTCTCAAATCCTTGGAGAGTACAAAACCAACTTGGTCTCCTCTCTCAATCTCTCAACCGTGCCCTTGTTCTCAATGTGAAGATATGCCCAAATGGGAAATGCTATTCAAAGACCAATTTTTGGTCTTAACTCAAAACCTTCACTAGGCCTCGTTTGGCTAGCACATTATTTCCTCATTTCTCATTTTTGCATTTGAATATGTAACGCCCTAAAAATACTCTAGAATTATTTTTTATAGTTTTATTATATATTCCGGGTATAAATTGAGCCAACTTGGGTATTTTCCGGGAATTGTTAAATGAATATTGAATAAATGATTTTATGGCTAAGAGCTAAATGCAAATATTATATGCTAAATGAGAATTGATTGGACCCTAAATTCTACTCTATGCAAAGGGCAATTTGGAAATGTGAAAAATGAGGACCTAAGGGTCAATTGTAAATAAGTTTATATATTTAAGTGTAACTATGGGGATTGAAGTGCAAATAGAAATAAGTGTGGGCTATATTGCCATTTGGGAGAACTTAACCTAAAAATGCATTTTCAGAGCCAAAAAAGGCCTTGAGGAAATGTGAGATATTTAAAACCAAAAGTAAAAAAATGAGGAGGAGATTCATGTGGAAGGCCAAACATGGCCTTACACTTAAATGAGTGATTTAAAGACCAAAAAGGTGGTACAGGGGGAGCTCATTTGAGCAATCCTGCTGGGAGAAAGAGAAAGGAGAAATCGAGGCAGCCTGGGCAAAGGGAGATCATGTTTACTGGGTTTGCTTCCCATTTCTTGCTCCTACAGATCAAGCAACTAAGAAGTGAAGATTTGAAGAGGCTAAGGTAAGAAATAAACCCAAACCCTTTGTTCTTGTGTTTGAGTTGGGAAACCCCAAATGTGATAAAAAGAGTTTTGTTTTGCTGTAAATGAGTTTTCAGGGATTGTGTTGAGGTTGTTTTGTATTGTTGGTTGGGATTGGTTTGATTGGTTTTGTGCAAAGGTTTGTAAAAGGGAAAATGTTGAGTTTTCAAATGAAATGTCAAGCCAAAATTTTGTAAAAACTTTATATTCTTGTTTTCTGCTTATAGATTGCTATAACTAATATCCAAATGCAGTGATTTCAATTATAAAGAACCATGAGATAGGGCTATACAAATGTATAGAAGGACTAGGAGCAAATTGTAGCTCTAAGGCTCCCAACACGGCTTAAAGGTGAGCTCAAGTTAGCTCACCGGTTATGCTCGCTGGGTATTGTTATAGTGTTTTGGCCATAAGTTGAGTTTCACTCATCCAAATTGAGTGATTCAAAATTATACGTTAAATAGACTTCTAGGGGAATAATTTACTTGAAGGAAGTGTATGCAAATTGTTACCCCAAAGTGCCCAAAAATATTTCAAAGTGGAGCTATGTGTAAGAACAGTCTGATTATGCTTTGCAATTGGAGTAGTCTGGATGTAAAATGCAATAAATTGAGTTTTGATGATCCAAATTGGATGATTAAAGTTGGAGAAGAAACCTTAGAACCATATCTTGAAATGAGTAGAAGGAACTATTACCAAATTATGAGTTAAGACCGAAATCGGGAATAAGAGGTAACCGAGTGAGCTGGGCATATCGACCAGCTTGGCATTGAAATGTCAGAATTTGAGTTTGGGTGGATCCAATGAGATGATTCCAATTCCTACTAAAAATAGACTCATAGAGATAAAATTTTCTCGAAGGAAGCATGAGCAAATTATGGCTCATGTGTCCCTAGAAAAGTTTTCAAGTGAAGGGGTATCTGGTAGACATAAACCCTGACCAAAAACTCCTAGAATAACCTACTAATATGTGATTGTCATTGTATTCGGGTCAGGGGCTGACGAGGAGGAAAGCCAGCATTGAAGTCGAGATTCCGAAGATCGGAATCAAAGAAACGATTTTGGTTTGTTCTATCTTCTCCTATTCTCGTTTCAAGATTTGAACTATTTGTTCTAAATGCATAAGAAAATCATATTGAATTGTTTTAATTGATTTGAAGAAATTGATTGTGAAATGTTTGCAAATGAAAATTGCATGATTATTGAAAATGAACTGTTTATACAAATGTACGTATTGTACTATATTTTGCTATAAAGGATTTGAATGACATTCATAGAATGTTTCGCATTAAGGATAGATTGGTATACTAATAGGGGTCAAAATAACAGTACTGCAAACGATTGTATTGATGTGTCACTTTGATTAGCAACCTAGCGGGACCGTATCAGTAGTGTTCACTAATTGATTTTTAATAACTGGCCAAGAGCTCCAATAGGACCATACCGTATTATAAAACCGTTTTATCGGGGCTTGGAGCCTAGCGATCGTGTCTGGATTCTTATATCCTCAGATAATCGAAAAACATAGGTTAAATTCATGGGCGTAATCGAATTGAATCAGAAGTGAATTGAATTTGTGAGCAGAACTGAATTGAATTGTAGAAGTGAATTGAATTTGTGAGCATAATTGAATTGATTTGAGATTGTGAAATATTGGAATCGAAAAGCATGTTTGCCAATTGAAATGAAAAGAGCATTGTGAAATGCATGATTTGATTAATGCATGATTTATCAATATGAAGTGCGTATATTCGGGATGATCAATGAACTATAAATGATTGTATATAAAACAAGTATATGTATTGTATTGACATTGATCATCCAAAAGATTTGAAAGTTTTGAATTGTTAAATCGTATGATTTGAATTAAACCAAAACTCGAAGAATGGAGGTGGAGGAACCACTAAGCATGAAGATGCTTAGCGCATTGTTTTACCAATGCACAGTACCGAGTGATAGATAGTGATCGAAAAGTTTTAATTCCAAGATCGAGAACGTCGAGTCATAAAGAAGGAATTCATGAGTATGCTCGACTTGTGCATTCATGTCATGTTTCTTTAACTTTTAATATTTTGCAAAACATTTTTAACTCCTCAATATCTATTTTGTAAATCATTTGAAAAGGCTTGATATGCCTTTATAGTAATCTGCATTTCTTGTATGAATGAAATGTAACGGGGCTTACCCTTAAAAATGTTTCTCATATTTGAAAAGGATTTTATGCCAATTGAAGTGTAACGCTACGACGTGTTTTTGATAAGGTGATTGGGTGAAAGGGCTCTGCCTACTGGCTGCCTCTGGGTCGCACATTTATTTTAGTATCAGAGCCTAGGTTTGTATGCTTCTAAAAAGGCAAAGGCCCTAAACGATTTTGTAAAAGGATTTTGAAAATGGTATTTGACATACATTGCATTTGCATATAAAGGGATGACATGACTCTGAAGCAGATCTTGTTGGTCTTAATAGGACAAACCTTAGTGGCATAAGTCCCCTTAGGGTCAAGGGTGACCAAGGGAGAGTGTATAGAGATTGCCCCATCCGAATACGAGAGTATGAGTTTCCTGGGGATTTGATCGAATTATCCTTTAAGGAGTTTGATGTGGTATTGGGGATGGACTGGTTGTCCCGACACTAAGCGATAGTTGATTGTAGAATGAAAAGAGCGACCTTAAGAACACCGAATGAGATGAAGTAACTTTCATCTACGAGAGGTCAAAACCACTGCCTAATGATATTCGCATTCAATCGCTTAGAAAAAATGGTGCAAAAGGATGTGAAGCCTACTTGGCTTATGTGATTGATACTCTGGTGAAAGGCAAGACCTAGTGTATCCGAGCATCCCTACCAAGAAGTGACTTTCCCGGGAATGGTTTCGAAAGAGTTGCTAGGATTGCCTTCACAGAGGGAGATTGAGTTTGCTATCGACGTTGTACTAGGTGCTACACCAGAATCCATTACACCGTACCGAATGGCTCTAGCGGAGTTAAAGGAATTGAAGCTTCAGTTGTAAGAACTGCTAGAAAAAGGGTTTATTCGACCAAGTGTATGACCATGGGGAGCTCCCGTGCTTTTTGTTAAAAAGAAAGATGGTACACTTCGGCTATGTATTGATTATAGACAACTGAACAAGTTGACCTTAAAGAATAAGTATCCGCTACCTTAATTGATGATTTGTTTCCTACTAATCGAAAGGTGCAAGTATCTTTTCGAAGATTGACTTGCATTTGGGTATCACATTGAGAAATTAAAGATGTGGATGTGCACAAATGGCGCTAGAACGTGATATGGACATTATGAGTTCCTCACGCTTCGCTCGACAACAAGCTCACCGGCTTTCACACCTAATGAATCGTGTTTTCCGATCGTATGTGGATCAGTTTGTTGTGTGTTCTGCACTACATTCGTATTCGAAAGATCGAAAATCACGACACACCTTCTGCAGTGTTAGAGACTTGGAGAAAATAGCAACTTGTATGCAAACTACAAGTGTGAGTTTTGCTGAACAAGCATCCTTTCAAGTACATCAGATCGAAAGAAGGAACTGAGGGATCCAAAGAAAATAGAAGTGGTTGCCGAATGGAAGCTACCAAGAAATGTTATAGAAATGCGTATTTCAGATCGGTAGGTTACTAAATAAGATTTGTTATGGGTTTAATGATAGCACTCCCAATGACGAGATCGTTCCAAAAATGTGAAATTAATGTAAAGTGAAGAATGTCAAAGAAGTTTCATAAGTCAGCATTTCTTAACCGAGGCCCTGGGCTCTTACTCAACCGACCTGAGGTAAGGAATATGTGATCTTTAGTGACGCGTCACTAAATGGACTTGGGTGTGTCCTAATGCAAGAGGGTAAAGTGGTAGCCTATGCTTTAAGACAGTTGAAGCCGCATGAAAAGAACTACCCCACGCATGATTTGGAATTAGCCTCAATTTTATTTGCACTAAAAATTTATAGACATTACTTGTATGGAGAAAAATGTTTCATTTACACCGATCATAAGAGTCTTAAGTATTTGCCCTTACAACGAGAGCTTAATTTGAGACAACGTGACGGGATGGAGCGATAAAGATTATGACTGTATGATTGACTATCATCCAGGAAAAGCCAACGTAGTGGTTGATGCTTTGAGCAGAAAGTCGATGCAAACGCTTCGATCATTGAATGCCCATTTGTCATTATCAAACGATGGTACCGTAGTGGTAGAATTGATAGCGAGACCGGAGATGTTGAACCGAGTACTAGAGGCATAAACGAATGATGAGAAAATTTCTGCCAAAGTGAAAGAGATTGGAGATGATAAAGAGACCGAGTTTACAGTGAATGAAGATGGAGTTTTGTATTATAAGGATCGGGTTTTTGTACCCGATGATAATGATTTGAGGAAAGCCATACTTGAAGAGGCACATAGTGGATCTTTTGCTATCCATCTCGATAGCACAAAGATGTATCAAGATTTGAAAATGTCATTCGTGGTCCTAATTTAAAAGAGATGTACTGAGCTTGTAAACTAAGTGTTTGGTTTACAAAGAGTAAAGGTAGAGCATCAAGTTCCTTCGATTATTGCAACCATCGTAATACCTATGGAAATGGGACCGAATTACCGTGATTTTGTAGTCAAGCTGGCTTCATTGACAGGGAGAAAAGCATGACTCACTGGGGTATGGATCGGGATTGACCGCCGCCTCACTTCCTAGTAGTGAGAACCGACTATTCACTTGCAAGAGGCTTTAGGCACTCGATTGAGCTTCAGCATAGCATTCCACCCTCAGACGAATGGACAATAAGAAAGAGTGATCCAGATTCTGGAAGATATGTTAAGTTGTTGTGTGATCGACTATGAGTGGTAGTCGATGGGATACATTCCTTGGGCTTGAATTCATGCATAACAACGCTTCCAATCAAGTATTGGAATGGCGCCTTACGAGGCTTTATATGGAAGAAAATGAAGAACAATGTTGTGTTGGATGGAATTGAGCGAAAAGAAAGTGATTGGCCCCGACTTGATACAAGAGGCTGAAGAAAAGTGAAAATGATTAGAGAGAGATTGAAAGTGGCCAACGATAGACAGAAATCATATGCCGACATGAAAAGAAATGATATTCGTTATGAGATCGGCGAAAAAGTGTTTTTGAAAGTATCGCCTTGGAAGAAGGTGATGAGATTCTGGGAAAAAGGGCAGCCGAAGCCCTATATTTATCGGGCTCCTATGAAGTGATCAAAGTGGATCCAATGGCATATGATCAGCATTACCCGACTTGAGAAGATCCATATCGTATTTCATGTGTCCATGCTACTGGGAGGTACCGGACAGGACCCATCATCACATGTAGTCTCTACGGAGACAATTGAGCTAAAACCGGATTTGACATACGTAAGAAGAGCCAATAGAGATTCGGTCAGAGAAGTGAAAGAATCATGAACAAGAAGATTCGTTAGTCAAAGTGCCAGGAAGAAACCACAAGACCGCTAATACTGGGAAAGTGAAGAAACGAACAAGCAAAGAAAGATCTCGCTAACTATTTGACTAAGGTAAATTTCGAGGACGAAATTTTCTTAAGTGGGGGAGAGTTGTAACGCCCCAAAAATACCCTAGAATTTTTTTTATAATTTTATTATATATTTCGGGTATAAATTGAGCCAACTTGGGTATTTTCCGGGAATTGTTAAATGAATATTGAATAAATGATTATATGGCTAAGAGCCAAATGCAAATATTATATGCTAAATGAGAATTGATTGGACCTGGAAATTTACTTAAGTGTAAAGGGAAAATTTGGAAATGTGGAAAATGAGGACCTAAGGGTCAATTGTAACTAAGTTTATATGTCTAAGTGTATATATGAGGATTGAAGTGAAAATAGAAATAAGTGTGGGCTATATTGCCATTTGGGAGAACTTAACCCAAAAATGCATTTTGTAACCAAACAAGGCCTTGAGGAAATGAGATATTTAAAACCAAAAGTAAAAAAAATGAGGAGTGAGACTAAGTGTGGAAGGCCAAACATAACCTTATACTTAAATGAGTGATTTAAAGACCAAAAAGGTAGTCTAGGGGAGCCTATTTGCTAACCTCATGGGAGAAAGAGAGAGGAGAAAATGGAGAAGAGCTTGTGCTGTGCAGATCAAGGTTTGCTGGGTTTGCTTCCCATTTCTTGCTCCTAAGAGATCAAGCAACTAAGAATTGAAGATTTGAAGAGGCTAAGGTAAGAAATAAACCCAAACCCCTTTGTTCTTGTGTTTGAGTTGGGGAAAACCCCAAATGTGGATAAAAAGAGTTTTGTTTTGGTTGTAAATGAGTTTTGGGATTGTGTTGAGGTTGTTTTGTATTGTTGGTTGGGATTGGTTTGGATTGGTTTTGTGTAGTGTTTGTAAAAAGGGAAAATGTTGAGTTTTCAAAGGAAATGCTGTCAAAATTTTGTAAAAACCCCTATTCTTGTTTTGGCTATAGATTAAGTTATAATCATCCAAATGAAGTGATTCACCAGAAAGAACCATAAGATATAGGGCTGTAGCAAATAGAAGGGACTAGGAGCAAATTGTAGTTCTAAGGCCCTAAATTATACTTAAAGGGTGAGCTCAGTTAAGTCACCCGGTTATGCTCTTTTTGCATTGTTATAGTGTTTTGGCCATAAGTTAAGTTTCACTCATCCAAATTGAGTGATTCAAAATTATGCATAAAATAGACTTCTAGAGGAATAATATACTTGAAGGAAGTGTATGCAAATTATTACCCCAAAGTGCCCATAAAATTTTCAAAGTGGAGCTATGTGTAAGAACAGTCTGATTCTGCTTTGCAATTGGAGTAGTCTGGATGTAAAATGCAATAAATTGAGTTTTGATGATCCAAATTGGATGATTATAGTTGGAGAAGAAACCTTAGAACCATAGATTCAAATGAGTAGAAGGAACCATTACCAAATTATGGAGTTAAGACCCCTGAAATTGGGAATAATAGTAGGTAACCGAGTGAGCTGAGCATATTGACCAGTTTGGAATTAAAATGCCGTAACTTGAGTTTGGTTGATCCAAATGAGATGATTCCAATTCCTACTAAAAATAGACTCATAGAGCTAAATTTTCTCGAAGGAAGCATGACCAAATTATGGTTCATGTGTCCCCAGAAAATTTTACAAGTGAAGGTATTGCAGACATAAACCCCACCAAAAACTCCTGGGACAATCCTAATAATATGCACTAAGCCATTGTATTCAAAATGGTCACGAGGAGGAAAGCCCGCATTTAAGTCAAGATTCCGAAGATCGGAATCAAAGCGATGATTTTGGTTTGTTATATTTTCTACTATTCTCGTTTCAAGATTTGAATTATTTGTTCAAATGCATAAGAAAAGCATATTGAATTGTTTTAATTGATTTGAAGAAATTGATTGTGAAATGTTTGCAAATGAAAATTGCATGAGTATTGAAAATGAACTGCTTGGTACAAATGTGTGCTTATTGTACTATATTTTGCTATAAAGGATTTGAACGACCTTAATAGAATGTTAACCATTTATTTCGCATTAAGGATAGATTGATATACTAATAGGAGTCAAAATAACAGTACTGCGAAAGATTGTATTGATGTGTCACTTTGATCAACATCCTAGCGGGACCGTATCAGTAGTGTTCACACGATTTTAATAACTACCAACAACCTGGGACCTGCATCAGGTTATAAAACCTGTTTTATGATCGTCTCTGCAACAAAGAGACTGCATTCTAAGTGATTTTGATATCCTGCATACTAAAACATAGGTTAAATTCGCTATATGGCGTAATCGAATTGAATTGTATGAATTGAATTTGTGTTAACGAATTGAATTGTAGAAGTGAATTGAATTTGTACATAATTAAATTGATTTGAGATTGTAGAAATATTGGAATTGAAAAGCATGTTTGCCAATTGAAATGAAAAGAAGCATTGTGAAATGCATGATTTGATTAATGCATGATTTATTGAATATGAAAGGTATATTTACGATCAATGAACTATAAATGATTGTATATAAAACAAGTATATGGATTGTATTGACATTGATCATCCAAAAAAGATTTAAAAGTTTTGAATTGTTAAATTGCATGATTTAAATTAAACTGAAACTGAAGAATGGATATGTATAGAACCACTAAGCATGAAAATGCTTTGCATATTGTTTTATCAATGCGCAGGTACCAAGTGATAGATAGTGATCGAAAGTGGACCCAAGATCGAGGAACGTCGAGTTATAAAGAAGGAATTGCGGAGTATGCTCCGATCAGTATTCATGTCATGTTTCTTTTGAACTTTGATATTTTGCAAAACATTTTAACTCGAATATCTATTTTGTAAATCATTTTGAAAAGGCATAAATGCTTTCATTGTAAATGCATTTTGTTCAATGTAAATGTTTACGGGCTTGCTCCTAAATTGAAATCGCTCAAAGATTTGAGAATGAAATGCATTTGATAAACAGACGGTTAATGATCACTTCGCCGCAAGGCCTCGGTTTCGTCTGATCCGCCAATCGGTCGGTCAGCCGGGCTCGGGTCGCTACAATCCTTTTCTATTTCATTTGCTATTCAACTTATTACCCTTCTTCCATTTTGGCACATACACTTCTCATTTATGACCCTTGGGTCCTCATTTTGACATTTTACCAATTTAACCTTAATTCTTTTATAATTTCTAGGTTTTATCATTTTTTTTTGTTCTTTAACAATATAAATTCCGGAAAAATACAATGTAACTTATTTATACCCTAAACATGTTATAAAACTGTTAGGTTATTTTTAGGGCGTTACAGTTTCGCCTTAGAAACCATAAATACCATCTTCCTTAACCTTAGAGAAATTGAAAATCTCGTGCACAACCCTAAAGATACCTTAGAAAACTTGAAACCGCAAACTAGCTCAAAACAAAGCTGTTTTTCATCAAATCAAACCCGAATATTTCCAAACTTAAAACCTTTCATTCTAAACCTCACTCTCATCATAACAAACCCTAAACTAGCCTCTATAACCTAAGTGAGATTAGACCTATCCCTTACCCATCAAAATTCTACCCCTTAACCCTAACTTACCTAAACCGTTAGATCATCAATCATGGTCCCATCCTTGCATCATACATTCACTACTTATAGTAGTATACTGACTTGTTAAGGTAGTACATTCATTACTTATGGTTGTACATTGGCTAGTTAAATTAGTATATTAATTATTTAAGGTAGTACATTCACTAGTTACATATAGTAGTACATTCAATACTTATGATTGTATATTCACTACTTATGATACTACATTGAGTAATTAAGGTAGTACATTAACTTATTAATTAGGATAGTACATTCACTAGTTACTTACGCTAGTACATTTATTGCCTAAGGTAGTATATTAACCATTTATTGTTGTACATTCACTGTTATGATAGTACATGACAAACAAAGTTTTATTTAGACTAAAAAAATGAATTTTCAACAACCATGGTTCATTCAACACATATCACACAAAAACAAACAAGTAGAAAACTACATTTGAAGAATAAAAGCGAACCGGATCAACCATTAAAGAAAAAAAAAATCAAACTTTGATCCCTTACCTTTGCCCTATTTGCTGACAAAAGAATGGGAGCACAAGGGAACTACGAAATCGCACATAGCGATGTTGGGAAGATGAAGTGCTGGGCAATGAGAGAGTTGCCTATGCCCTAAGGAGATCGCGAGATCGCAAGGAAGAGTCGGAAAGGGTTTAGTCGTTGGGTATTCAAAAACATCTAGCAAAGAGAAGAATTAGGAAGGAGAAGAGAAGAATTGGGACGAAGAATGGTTGGTAAGGAGAAGATGATGGTAACGGGAAGGAGAAGGGATGGAGAAGAAGACCCAAACTGTTTTTTTTCTTTTTTCTTTTTTAAATTCCAGTAGGATTAATGAAGGGCATTTTCGATTTTTACTTTCCCAATTGTATTTTTTTGCAAAATCACAAATTTTTTTTTTTTGATGGTTGCATGAACCATGGTTATGCAATCCTGAATGATATAATTACAAATATTTATAAATTAGTGTATTGGATACATCACTTTTCCACTAAAGTAAAGTACGAGTTTTGACATATTTAGAAAAAAAAAAATTAAAATAGTTGAAATGAAATAAGACCCAAATTAGTGTTTCTATCACTTGAATTTTTTTTTAAGTTAATGTCATAGTCAATAACTCGGTCATTAACTTAAAAAAATTTCAAAATATAACCAATGTAGTAGTTATTAACTGCGACATTAACTTAAACAAAAATTCAATGTCAGAACTAGTGACTATGAATTATCACGCACTAATTTAGTAGATATTGTCGCGACCAAAACATTTTTTAAGTTGTAAAAACTCGAAGCTATCGTCGACTTCTAGCCTAAATTAAAGTGGGACCCATTGCTATTTTGAACAATATTGCGGGGTTCATATTCTACTGCTGAGGAGAATAACAAGATATTCATTTGCTCAAATTAAGAAAGAAATGAATGAGAAAATAGCTCAAGTGACCCTCTTGAAAAGGTTGTTTACTTTCGCCAGCGAAGGCCCGTCATGAAAATGTAATGTTTGGACTTTCATTTTGCGTTATGTCCTTTCATTTTTAGTTGTCTTTTCATGATGAGTTGTGTCTTTTAGGATGGTGACTATCCGGAAAGTCACAGCAGTTCATAAATTACTTGTGCCTGTCATTCTTTATAAATGTAGTTTTCTTTTCCCCCAACAAAATTTTGGCCATTCAAGAACAAAGGCACTAAGGTAGGCTTTTAAAGGCATTATTTTTTGCATTTAAGGCAAATGCATTTGGAGAGGTATACAATATAGTTTGCTCGCTGGACGTATAGATTGGAGTGCTACTCATCCGTGGTGAAGATCATCAGATCCCAAGAGCAGACGCCGCATTCCATGCCACTTCAAGAGTGGGGCGAAACTGCCTTAAGGACATAGTGTCAAACACTAGCCTTGATCTTACCTAAAGTTTTGGTCGTACTGCCTTAAATTGCTAGTATCTAGTTTGCATATATCATAAACTGTTACGTGTAACACTTTCATGTCTCACTTCTCATGTAACAGTTTCATGTCACACTTTATTTTTTCCGTGTAACACTTCTATATAACTGTTTCACATTTACTTGTTATTGTTTTAGTATACTTTGCATGTTTCAAAACTGAAATTTCAACCATTAATTTACTATATTTGAATACCCTATAGTCAAAATTCCTACATTATTTTGATTTTCAATCTATGTTAGTAATTTTTAAAAAAAAAATCTATTTATGTCCGGGACACTCGTAAAGTAGTGTAGCTTTTAATGGTGCAGGAACTTCAAAACCCAAGCGGATCTTCGTGGGTTGGGTCGAGCGAGGTCTGCTGCTTCAAAATTTTAATTTTAATTTTTTAAAAGTATTTTACTATTTTTACCTTTTTGTCTTTTATTTTTCTAATTTTAAGTGTTCTATCAAGATGATTTGTTTTTAGAAGTAAAGGCTTGAATATAAAGAAAAGAAATGAATGTGCCCAAGTGAAAATGGAAGGAAAAAACTTATAATAACAATGAAAATGACAATGGATTCAAATTAAGAATAACAATTCAATATCAAACATTTATTTTTAGAAAAAATTATATGAACAAGAACTCTTTTGAATAAGGATTATCAAGTTAGATTAAAACAGTACTTTACCAACTAAGTTTTGATTTATTTTTAAAAGAGATAAATTTAGCTTATCTGCTAACAATATAAATTGGAGTAGAAAGAATCAAAAGCGCTAAAAAAACTAAGATGATGCAAATTTTCGTGTTAATAAAGAAAAGTAAGCGACGGCCAAAAGCCTATATTTGATAATCCAAACGCTTAAAATACTAAGTATTCTAGATCTCAGAAGATAGCATTTAACATAATTAGGATTTGATCCAATGACTATTTCAGATCGAATTTTGTCATTTAAACTGTCAACGCAAAAACCCATAAAGAAGCTAACTGTTAATCGACATAACTATCCGTTGTAACAAGTCGACGACAAAACACGTTGTAATAGGTCGATGACAAAACACGTCGCAATAGGTCAACAACAAAACATGTCGCAACATATCAATGGCAAAAAAAAAAAAAAAAATTCAGATAAATGTGGAAGAAATCACTTTATTGGAAATGAAAACCCATATTTAGGAAGAAAATGATAGAAATAATGATTTTAAGTTAAGAATGCAAAAAAAATAACCCATAATCTCTAATGATTAAAGACTTGAAAGAGAGAAATGAGGGATGGCCAATTAGGTTTTCTAGAGTGAAGTTGTCAATTTGGGAACTATTATTATTAAGTTTTGATTAGATTGTATTTTTCTTTAAATTGGATAAATTAATTCAAATGATCGATTTGAACTATTAATGATTATATAATACAATTACTTAATCTCATTAAAAGCAATTTTAAGAATATAATGGACGTAATTAATTAATTTATAAATTATATATATGTAAAGAGGTTTTGACATATGTACGCACACCTTCTTGTCAAAGGAGACCTTAAAATATCGTCCTCTATTGTTGTCAATAGTCATCTTGGATTTACGATTGGGGTCTAGTCTACACGAATCTCTTCTTGTTGAAATGAGTCGAGTCGGATGATGAAACTCTCTCCACTCACCTCTATGGCTCTATCTAGGGATCTCCAACCTGGCCCAGCCTACTCCACTCACCCCATGGCTCCATTCAGATCTCCAACTGACCGGCCGACCAAGTTAGGCCACGGTCCTGCCTCGCCGGGGATTCCATAAGCCTGGCTGACAATAATCTGGCCGGACCGGCGAATTTATTTTTTTTAGTTCACACACCACTGCTTTATATCATGGGCCCGACGGCCTGACGAGCCTGGGGTGGATGATCTAAACACTGGGGCTCAGCATGACTCCGGGTCGACGGCTCCAAACGACGGCCTCATAGCCCAGAGCGCGGTCCCTTCCGGCCCCGCCCACCCTCCTTCCTCCTCTCCTCCCCAACGGCCCCCGCCCATTTCAAAATTTCCTCCTCCTCCTCCTCCTCCTCCCCCCCCTCCCCTCCCTCCCCAACCCCCCAACCATGGCTACTCCTCCCATCCTTTTTTTTTTTTTTTTTGAAAGAAAAATTGATATATTCTAAAAATAAAATATACAAATATGAGAAAAAAATTAACTAGAAGAGAGGGGTTTTAATATTTTAAAATTTTTGACAAGCGTTTCAATAATATGAAATATTTTTTCTACAAATTGTAAAATAATTTAAATAAAGAAAAGTCATTTTAAAATATATTAATTTCTGCCAATATATAAATATTTTAAAATATAATCAAAATAATAGGTATGTCTATTTTTACAACAAAATATTTTCTTATAAAAGTATATAAAAACTATTATTTTTTGAAAGCTTAAAAACTATTATTATATTTATAATTAATTTATGTTATTTGCATTTTCATTGAGACCCTCATTTCGTAATAGTAATGAAGTGTTTGCAACAAAATGTGCAGCGTGAAAAGAATGAGATATCCTAGGTTCGAAAGTGTTAGTATGAACGGTGTTTAAATGTCAAATACGGTGTTTATAAAATATTTTAGTATAATATTTTATTAATAATTTTAATATGGATAGTGCATGATCTTCTTCTAAATTCATTTCAGACGTTAAGCTGAAAACTTAGTTCAAATATACTAATTTTTTGATAGAATAGAAATAATTTTAAAATAATAAAAAAAAATAAAAGCAAATGTAAAATTTGTGGCAAACTTGGGCCATGATCACCCGCACAAGTCATTTAAAAGACACAATGAACAAATGTGAAACTGAAGATAACTGTAGATATTAGGAAATTATATGCAATTAGTAAAGATTTAATGTGGAAATTTAAACACATTTTCTTACGATGAGTTCACACAAGGCTGAACGATTGATTACATAATAACAAATAACAACCTTTTAATACGATAAACCGACGATTATTCAAACCATTCAAACATCGATTAATCCTCAATTCAAAGGTTGGTCCGAACATCGTTAAAAGAGATATTATGAAAAATTTCAAATGTAACGGTAAAATTTAAAAAACAATATTTTGCAAATTTCAAGAAAATTGCTTAACATCCGATATTTGGACATCTTAATGTACTTGAAGCTTTTTATGTATTATCGCCATTATATGTGATAATGAATTGGACGTTAAATGTTAACAATTTCATTTAAACAATAAATACTCCACATAATGGTAAAATATAACAACTTTAATAAATGATGAAATTATAGATTTAGGTATTTGTGATAAAATATTTACAATAACATTAGATAATGCTTCAAATAACGATGTAGCAATACAAAGATTAAGATTTGGCAAATAAAAGATGATCACGCAAAATTATTTCACGTACGTCATTTACATTGGCTATTTTAAATTTGATTGTAAAAGATGGATTAAAATAAGTTGATAGCAATTAGTACATTAGAAAATTAGAGACATTGCATATAATATTAATTGTTCCCAAGCAAACATGAATTATTTTTGATTGTTGCAAAATTGTAAATATGACAGTTAAAAATATAAGTTTGTGATATTACCAACTGTATGAAATTCTACTTATAAGCTTCTACAAAATATTACAAAATATAAAAAGTAGTACACTATACGAAATGCAATTATCTAATAAATACCACGCATGTTGATGCATTAAATGATTATGCGATTTGGCATTATCATGGGATCTTCTACGCAGATTCAAATTTTCGACACTTCAACAAATATTTTTCAGAATACAGACATGACATTATCCAACTTCACATCTGCCATTATCGATGATCATGTTCGAGAAGCCGAACTAGTGGTCGATACAGAACTTAAAATATCAAGCATACGAATGGATCCAAGATAGCTCCCATCACCGTAAAAAATAACGACAAAAATATTATTTTATCGGAATGATATTGTATTTTTATTTTCTTACACGGTAAGTATTAAAACGATCGACAATAAAGAGCTACCAACCCAATGTAATGTGCACTTTATTTCAGAAATAGACAGAACTTTTCATACATTTCAAATGTAATTTATATTTGATTAATAAAATTTAAACGTATTTTTTATTTTGAATAGTTTTGCCTTACTTTTATTTAACTCAATACAATTTAAATAAAACCCACATCAAGGCCGCCTTTAGGGTCAGCTTGCGCCCCCCATGACGCCTCTCGGCGCCTCATGCACCTGCCTCCTCGGGAGGGCCTCCTAAGCTGGCTTAAACAAGCCTCGCGGCCCGGCGAGCCTCGTGGCGGCCGGCGGCTGACGGCCGGCGCCTGCCCACGCATCTGAGACGGCCCACCGGCCGGACCGGGCTTGAAACGGCCTCCACGGACCCACAAACCCTTTAACGCCCGGGCCGGCTTGGGCCTCTCGGCCACGCTGGGAAGCCCACTCCGTGTCGGCCCACAGCGGCCCTGGTCCGCCTGGGAGATCCCTAGCTCTATCCCGATTCCCCACTAAAAAATTTATATTAAATTTTCTAAAAATGGTTATTATAAGTTTATGTTAAAATTCATGCTCGTTGGTCGTTGCAGATGCACGCACGTGTTTAAATTGTAAAGGCGGGGAATAAAAGCACGCACGCACGCACGCAAGCAATTTCGATTATTCACCCCGAAATCAGTGAAAATACAAATTCCAATCCAATGCAAATATATATATATATATATTCCGTTCTCCTTTCAACCGTTTTTCTGTTTGTCCTCTCTATTCTCTCTATTCTCTCTTCTCTCTTCTCTCCGACACCTGAAATTCAATCTCTGCGTCCAAACCTGAAAATAAAATATTTTAAAAAATTCATCTCGTATTCCTGTACGAACTGAAAACTCGATTGCTTTTTCGTAGAAAAGATGGCGACAATGGAGAGCTTGATCGGACTTGTTAACAGAATCCAGAGAGCCTGCACCGTCCTAGGCGATCACGGTGGCGAAGGAATGTCCCTCTGGGAAGCTCTTCCTTCTGTTGCTGTTGTTGGAGGCCAGGTGTTTCCGCCATTCTTCCTTCTTGCCTTCTCATTTTCTCTTAATTTGGAACCGACAACAAAGTGCTGATGAAAGAAAATAGGGTATAAAAACGTGGAAATAAAGGAAATTTGAAAGAAAACAAAAAAATTGGTTTAAATTTAATATATTAATTTTATTTATTTTTCTCCATTATCATATAACGATTAAAATTTTGATTATATTTAATTTTCTCAAATCTTTAGAAAATCATTTTTCTTTTATGTATATTTTGTTCTTTTCTATGTTCTAAACTGAGCATTTCTATTATTTTCATTTCTCTCCTTTTCCTTTTTCATTGTGGAAATTAGAGCTCCGGGAAATCGTCCGTGTTGGAAAGCGTGGTTGGAAGGGATTTCCTGCCCTGGTGGATCCGGTAATTTTTATTTTATGTTTGTTTTGGCATTTTTTTTAATGCATTTTCATTTATCCTTCGTTTGGTTGTGGAGAAAAAAAAATGGTAGCCAAATAATAAAAGAATTGCCTTCATTAGCCAAAGAGGTATGATTAGGCTCAAGTTTAGAGTCACTTTAGTCCCAAATATATGGTTCCAGACTTCCAGTTATCTAATTACTTATCAAATCAAGGGAAAAGAATTAAAATAAAATATTAAAAGGGATAAATCCCAAACATAATTTTTGAAAAAAAAACCTTAAAAATCCATTATTTCGGACAAAAATATCTTTGGGATATGGTTATAACACAAGGATAGGACAAATTGTCCATGACAATACAGTTATCATTCTTTACATTTTTAGGGACATTTTTGTTTTTTATAAGAATTTGTCCATTTAAATCCAATTTCTCTAAAACCTAACCATGCTAATTAGTCATGAAGATAGGACATTCTTTTTTAACTTCAGTTTGTATTTTCATGAATGGGGAAGGCATTGTCACAAGGAGGCCTCTGGTATTGCAACTTCACAAGACAGAAGAAGGGCAGGCTGAATATGGGGAGTTTCTTCATGCACCAAAAAAGAAGTTTGCTGATTTTGGTAATATGAATCTATCCAACCCCAAATTTCTACTTGGATTAAGACATATTTACCATTCAAACTCTCCGGTTGTAACAGAATTGCTTTGCCTGCCTCATTTATTTCCTCTTGTTGTAAACTGTTATAAACAATGAATGGTCCCCATGATGACACTGTAATGAAGGCATGAATCACATTTCTTATGGAAACTCTGGTGTAGCTCTCAAGTGTTTGTTTTTTGTTCCTCCTATATTACGTGAAATTTATTCTGCTAAATCATTCCTATTATGTCAATGATAAAAGGCATCTTGTCCTCATTTAGTCAATCTTTTGTGTATTAAACATTGTCCACATTAGATAGAATTATCACCATGGTTCTTTTTTTTTTTTTTTTTTTGTAATTGATATTGTTAAGAAACACGATATTCATATTAATCAAATCTCGCAACTTGAGCTTTTGGCGAAGTTTGGTAGTTTAACACGCGAATCAAAAGTTCGTTTACAGAGGGCGGTCGAGCCACTCTTATAATTTGTTCCCCATTTGTTTATTTGAAACTCCATATAAGGCTATATTTTATTTTGTTTTATTTTCCATGTATGTATAAACCACATATAAGTGGGTAAGCAGGCATATATGCATATTAAACCCAAATCCTATGTTTCGATTTTTTGAGGAGAGTTGATCGTTTAACAACATCGTCTTAAAAATATTTATCTCCTGGTCATCCTTTAAAGTTTAGACATAAAATACACTTTCATGCTTGTACGTAGTATATCATTAAAATTTTAATTAATCAACTAGTCTTTTTTCTTATTGTGTTCCTTTTGTTGTGTAGCTTCTGTTCAAGGAGATTCAAGATGAAATAGACTGTAAGGACTGGGAAGACGAAGCACATATCTAACATCCTAATTCACCTGAGCATTTATTCACCCAACGGTTTGTAGTTACCTTTTTCTGCAATTACTTCTGACTGCTTAGTTTGAGCTATATTATTAAATAGAACAGAAAGATATCAGTAAAAATGTCACATCCCACATGTATAGTTTCTTACACTATATAAAGTAAGAGTTCCTCTTAATCTCATATACATGTATTAAAGTCGTGAAAACCCCTTGGCCCCTTGGGCTTAAAGTGGGCAACATCTTTATGATTATATGCGGATTGTTATAAATGGTATCAGAACCGATCCTCATATCGGATATTATGTCTGCTTTGGGGTTGTTACAAAAAATAAAAGTGCTTTCTGAGACATGATCAGAAGATTACTGTAGATTTATGCTTTAAGAATTTCTTATTATATGGTTTACTTTGTCAACCATATCAGTTTTTTAATTGATACTATTAGAGTAACTGGTGTGCTGCATGGCTCTGTTTCAGTTGTCAGACTTGACTCTCATTGATCTTCTCCTGGATGACAAAGGTTGCTGTAGGTAATTTCTTAATAATACATCTTCAATTAAGTTAAAATCGACGAAAATAATTATATTATTAACAGATAATAAAATTTTTGGCCTTCTGCAGAGGGACAGCTGACAGTATAGTAGAAGACATTGACCATGGTTCGTTCTATGTGGAGAAGGTGTGAGACAACAATAAACATTAGACCTTTCAGGAATCATTTAACATGGGAGATTCTAGCAGAAAATCGTTTATTGACAGGAAATACATGATAGAAACAAGCAAACAGAAAATCTAACGAATTCAAAATGAGAGGAAATTGTATTTCAGGATAGTGAGTTAGAATTGCTACCCATTCATATGTAAAATTTTTGCAGTTCTAGACACTGGGGAGTTGAATATTAGTTACTATGCACACATCTTAACATAATCTTTCTAAATCCTTTAAATGTAGCTAGTTCTTTTACCACTTATGGAAAATTTATTCCGGTTTAGGTAAGGAAAATGTCATTTCTTCAAATTCATAAATGGCTACTTTTTCTTCATACCAGTAATCTAACGGGGCTGGTTTTTGGCTTACTTTTTGTAGCCTAACTGCATTATACGGCTATTTCTCCTGCCAATCAAGATATTGCCACTTCGGATGCTATTAAGCTTGCTAGAGAAGTTGATTCTTCTGGCTCTGGAGTTTCGTTCCTTGTTTCTTCTTACAATAAGGCTGAACTAGTTTAATATCTCAGTGGAATCATTAGTTCATATTCTACAATCTAAAAGATTTAATCATTTATTTATTATATTTGACATTTTAGGTGAAAGAACATTTGGAGTGCTAACAAAACTTGATCTGATGGACAAGGGAACCAATGCTCTGGATGTATGGGTTCAACTACCTCTATATAAATTGCTCAGACCATAACTCACTTTCATTCTTATAAGCCTGCCATCATCGGTTATTTTATGCTTTCTACCTTTTATTTTTCTTTAAGAATTTCTTCTCCACTCGGGATAAGGTGCACAAACCTCCCTAAGTTTTGCGTGTATTTCCCAATTTGTTTCTGAATTTTTGTTTTAGTTCCAAGATATCTTTAACATTTACTCCTTAGCTCACCCATGCCCATCCTGTAAAAAAAATTCATAATCAGGCTGGAAACTTTAACACGTGTGAAGTGTTTAATGGGCGTTTGTCTATTTGTAACCTTTTACAACAGTAAGGACATGGTTGGGCTACAGAAGTAAACGTCATATATATTAGGACCGAAAAAATGTTTAGAAGCAAAGTGTGAAATAGGCGTAAAACTCGGGTCATTATCGCCACTGAATGCTAGCTTTGTTAAATTTCATAAAATCTGGAGGTGGACATGATATAGAAACATGAATAGTTTCAATAAATGAATGTAAGGGCCCTGAAGGAAGGTCGTATAAGCTGCAGCATCCCTGGGTGGGAATAGTGAATCGTTCACAAGCTGATATCAACAAGAATGTCGACATGATTGCTGCCCGTCAAAAAGAGCGTGAATATTTTGAAAGCAGCCCTGAGTATGGACACTTAGCACATAAAATGGGCTCAGAGTATCTTGCAAAACTTCTATCCCAGGTTTTCTTCTTCCTTTTCTTACTTTCTTGCTGTCTTCATTTCATCTTACCTTCTTTTTTCTTTGAATTACTGAAATATCAGAGCATAAAGCCATTTCCCTTTTTCTGAATTAGCATTTGGAGGCTGTCATTCGGCAACGAATTCCGAGTATCATTGCTTTGATTAATAAGACAATTGATGAGCTTGATGCAGAGTTGGATCGGATTGGCAGGCCTATTGCAGTAGATTCAGGGGTAATGATTTGAATCAAATCCAGTTTATTAGTTATGAGTAAGATTGTGTTTTGAATCCTATATGTTAATTTTTTTAGATATATTTTGCTTTGCACAGGCCCAGTTGTATACAATTTTGGAACTGTGTCGTGCATTTGACTGTAAGCCTCTAGTTAAACATCTTGATGGAGGGTAAACATCAAGACAGCCAGCCTATATCTCTGCATTCTCATCAACAGTTTTCAGGGCAAATATTTTTATTTAAGTTCAGTCACTTAGTCAATGGAAACTACATGGCATGTTTAAGTTACGGCTTTGAAATTGTTATTTGTTCTGAAAATACAAGGAGAATAAGAAAAATAAGAACTTGTTTGGTTTCCAATTTTTTTTTTTTGATAAACACATAGAACACTTAATTCAGAGAACAAAAACAGTTTTCAAAAAACATTAAGGGCCTGTTTGGTTCTCGTTTTTTGAAAACTATTCTTAATAACAACTTTTGAAAACATAGAGAACACAATTTTATGCTCTTTCAAATCATATCATTTATCCTCGAATTCTAATGATTCGTTCTCTATGTTTCATGACAAGAAAATGACATCAAACCATATTCTCTGTGTTTTCTTTATTCTCCTTCCTTGTTTTTTAGAACAACAAAACCGTTTCCATTAACGGTAACCAAACATGCCCCCAAAATGGTGTGTGTTTTTAGAAACAGCAACCAAGCAAATCCAATATTCTGCATTTAGCTTGGAAGCAACTGTTAATAGGAGGAACCTAATATCATCGTGGAGGCATGACTGATAAAAAGAATGAATGTAATAGAGAATAATCCAACAGATGTTAGCTAGAATCCTCTTGGGTTGGATAACCATAAGGGTTTTAATTGCCTCAAAATACTCATTATTGGGGTATCTCAGAGAGGTGGTGGAGATAAGATATATGAGCTTGATCATCAACCGCCTGCTGCTTTAAAAAGCTCCTTGATCGTCATCTTTCGTTACAAAATGTCCGGGAAAAGTAGCTGCAGAGGCAGATGGTTACCAGCCACATTTAGTTGCTCCAGAACAAGGATACAGGCGACTTATTGATGGATTCTCAGCTTTTTCAGTTGCCCTGCTGAAGCTCTGTTGATGCTGTAATTTCTTGCCTATCTCTGTTTCAACAGTGCTTTCTTTATGGATATTCATATCATGACTGCATTTTGTGATTTTCTGACAACTAGATTTTTTTATTATTTATTTTATTCGTTTTTCAGGCATTTTGTTTTGAAAGAACTTAGTGGAAATCAATAGCCAAACACAGGTGAGCAGTCTTCTGTTGACGCTCTGTTTTTACTCTGATTGCATTCCCTTAATCAGCCACATTTGTTTCTTTTCTTTTAAGTGTTTTTTTTTTTAAGTTTCAAAAGTGCCTACAAACACCTTTTTTTTTAAAAAGCACTACAAATTGAAATGGACACTTGCTAGTGGGATGTGAAACACAAATTCTCCCATTCTGCTTCCTGTTAATGGTGCTACTTAATTTTGCAGGAATTGAAGCTGATCTCTCAATTTTTACAGCTGAAATAGCAGCTGCAGCAACAGAAGCATTGGAAAGATTCAGGGAAGAAAGCCGGCGAACAGTGTTACGGCTGGTGGAAATGGAGTCGAGTTACCTCACTGTAGATTTTTTCCGAAAGCAACAGCTTGAAACGGAAAAACAAGAGAAAGGTCATAACCCATCAGGCCCCAATATGGATCGCTACTCAGAAATGCATCTCAGGAGGATAGGTATGTTGTCTTTGTCATGCATCGCTTAAACTGAAAAGGCCCATAACCCTTTATTGATCTTGTTGGGGGTATGAGTTTGTTCAATTTTGGAACTCTATATATATATATATATAATTTACTTTTAGGGTTTGTCATATTGTGAGGTATTGTGCTGACATTCTATGATTTTCTGATTTTCTTTAATAGTCCCAATGTTCCAATTTTGTACCCATATCATATGGCCAATATCTCATAACAATGGATTTGTCTCACCCATGGTTTTTTTTTTCCTATTTAGTGTTTTCACATAAATTCATGCATTCCTCCTTATTGTCTTTCATTTCTTGTTGTCCCGTTCTTGTTTTCTTCAACATCTAATTTATAACATTGTTGTAAGATAATATTTATATTAAACCAAAATTCCGATAGCTTTAAAACATGGGATCGGGAGCTCTACAGCAGATGGGCCTTTGGCCAGACGTCTCAGATCTGCACATGAATCCTCATTTATTTATTTATATATTATTTTTCTTGAAGAGGTATCTTGAAACACTAATCCCTGCTGATATATGTTCTATTATGTCGTTTTAGGGTCAAATGTATCAGGGTATATCAGTATGATTTGTGAAACACTGAGGAATACCATCCCCAAGGCTGTTGTTTATTGTCAAGTCCGAGAGGCCAAGAGATCTCTGCTCAACCACTTCTATGCCCAGATTGGGAGAAGAGAGGTAGGGTACTTGCATAATCCTACAAGTAGATCCTTACATGCCTCTTTTTTATGACTAGTTTATGGTTCTGAAAAAAATGAACTATAATTCTAAATGGAACTTGAGATGGAAGAAGGCATATGGGGGGTGAAGGAAAGTATATGATTATTTGTATTAAAATGTTTTAATCTTAGGAAACACGATATTCATATTAAATACAAATCTTGATCTTTTAGGAGAGTAGATCATTTAACATGACGTCAATACTTGGTCCGACAGAAGGTCATGAATTCAAGATCTCTCTATAATTTGAATATTTATTCCCTATTTGTGTATTTAAAAGTCCATAGTAGGCTTTGTTTAGTTTGTTTGATTTTATATGGCTATGAGGCTGTAAGTAAATGAGGAGTGTTAAGAAATATAATATTTATATTAAACTCAAATCCTATAAATTTTGTTTAACATTTAAAAAAAAAATGCTGTGATACATTGGCAGAAGGCGCAGCTTGGTACAATGTTGATGAGGACCTCAAATTGATGGAGAAGAGACAGCCAGCTAAGAGGCTGAGCTGTGCGTCGGCAAGAGATGAGATCGATTCAGTGTCATGGAAATGATGGAAAACCCACCTGTTTGCAGACTAATACTAAAAGAACCCTTAGTCTCACCCTCCACTTGCTAATTTTGTCACTCTTCACCTTTTTGTTTTCATATCTGGTTCATTATAACAGCTTTTTGACTTGTATTATACGGTAAAGTGGAGTATGATACTACCACATGTTTAAGTTCATGTAAATGGACATGTCTCCCAATTTACACTTGTATTTATTTATAGTTCCTGATCAAAAAGTGATCAATTTCAACTTCTTGTTATTTTTATCCATGGATTTGAAATCTCCTCCTGTGTTTTCAATTACCCCCACCTAGTAGTTTTCTTATTTTTTATAATTGTGGATATCTTAAATCAATTCGTAGACACCTCAATTTATCCAATCAAATCTTGAAATTATGGTTTGATTAAATCTTCAAATAGTCCTAAGGAAACTTGAATTAACGACTATTCAAGCAAACACAAGGCTGGATCAATGATCGTAGGTGTCTACACTAGTTAGTAGGCGCCTCAATAAACCCTAACTTGGTACTTGCCTGAAGAAGACAAATCAATCATAATCTCATAACCCTAAAGTTAACCATCGTTCTCCAATGATTCTAAGAGAAGTTACAACATGTGACCATTGAATATCCAAAATTGCATCAATTGAGCTACCCTTATTCTTTACTTTATATTAATGCTTCAAAGGAAGCCGATCTTGATTGAGAGCTGCCACAGTTTTGCATAGTATGGGGGCCCTGCTAAGTTCCCAAATATCTAGCTTGATTTTTATTGTTGAAACGCTTCCCAAAACATGACATCACAGACTGACTGTCTGTCAGTAGCTTATTGCTTAAAATATCTAAACTTTGTCTGTAGTTTGTTGCTTGAAATATCTAAACTTTGACACGGGTAGAAGCCAATTAAATTGTTTAAAAAATGTATATAACTTCCATCCTGCGGCAATTTAATGTGGTTATCAAAAAACCTGTTTTGTATTAAAATACTGTTTTTAAATAAAAATTAGAAAATAGCTTTGATTTCCAAACTATCATTCAATCTAATGCGCGTTTGGGTCATAGGTGATAATATTAAAGATTATACTAATATCTAATCTTCTATTTTTGTAATACGATATTCCATTCTACACTCGTATAATCATATTATGCTCTATATTTATACTTTGATTTTACTAATGGTATAATTGCTATATTATAGCGCCATATTTATAGCTTGTAAGATAATCCAGAAATTTTATTTTTGGCCAGAATATATATATGACCTACGCTAATCAATAATCATGAAAACCAATTCTTCTACAGGATTTGAGCCTCCTCCTAGCACTAGCAAGCTTTTTACTCATTTATTTTCTCTACGATTTCCTTCTGGGCCATCATCATCACCTCTCTCTCCGCTGATTCTTCTCACACATGGGCCGACGATTTCGGGAAAATAGATTCATTCTCCTATTATCTTGGTCCTGAGATCAACCCGGAACAGTGATCACCCACGTTGATCCTTTCTAACGACAATTATATTTCACGCATGACGTGCAATTAAGTCGCTCAGTACCACAAAGCTCATGGCCATTGACGGACATTCACCAAACCAGTCTTCTGAGAAGAAGAAACAACTCATCAGACACCGCCAATTCTATGCTTGTCTCATGGATCATACACTAATTTTTGATCCAAAATTGGCTACCCATTCCTTTCACACGAAGCCAAACTTAATTTTTGGATTATCTTCGGTAGTTTTCGCTTAGCGTGGGTTAATGGTCCTCGCCTCACAATTGATACGCCGATATTACCACCCTATAAATTTTCAATATGTCTATTTACGATTATTATAACCCGCCTTCACTGGATCGATGATGAATTGACTGCCTCAAGCCTTCCATGTGCCCGTGGTAATCAGACTTGTGATGTCAGCTTGCGCCCACCGCTACGATCGGGAGCGGAGGAGAAACTCCATCAATTTCTCATTGGCATTACCACGAGTTATATGCAACTAAGACGCTCTAATTGCTGTCCATTTCTCCTTTACCGATCTCGGATGCAGTATCAAGCATGTCTTCGTGAAGAAAAAGTCTCGTGGTATCGTTTGGTATGAGCTGGATATGGAGGAAATCCATGCGCTTGATCTATAACCCATCACCCAAGGCTCAGAATATCACCTCGATAAATCAAAAATTGTATTGTTCCTTGCTTAGCGATCGGGTCATGACACGACAAGGCTGGTTTGTTTCAAAACGCATGGATATCCTGATTGGTGGAAGATTGGAACAGAGAGTCCATACAAGCAAAGGCACCTGGCCAAATGCACAACCACCTCCTACTACCCTCCTCACCGCTTCCGTGGTTTCCAGTCGTGGTCGCCACTCGGGCCAGGCCGCCAATGCCGTGGGCCGGTGGGGGACTGAATCAGCTGGTTCTCCTCATGGGTCCTCCTCACATTTCACCTACTTTAAAACCTGTTAAAGTTCAAATTGATTAATATGATAAATAATCGCCAAAGATAGATCGGATGATGGGTGCGCGTCTTCTTTTTCTTGATTATTGATACATCGTGCTTCTCACCTATGTTACTGCACTCAATCATGCGTTTGATCTATATCACGGAGCCGAATGTTCGCTTGGGTTACTTAACGTGCACATGCCATTGCTACTAAGGTCGCTTTGTTGACTGATGGGCTACATCACTTGAACATGTGTTTTATTTGTACCCACTACAGAATCCTAACTTCTGTCACAATTAATTGATGATTCTAAATGTCTTTTACACCATCGATTCATTATGTGCTATACAGACCTTACGCCTGGGAGTCCTTCAGATTGAGCCAAGAACGTAAGGATGACTCTCTATTATTTTCAAGCATTCACAAAGGTGTGCAAGAATTCAGTTTCTGTAGATTTCGTGATTTTCGAAGTCATAGGTACACTGCCTCAAGTAATCCACGATAGAGTCGGTTAGTTCCGGCTATTCTTCCAAGACGAAAGAAATTGAATAAACATGTTATTCAGCAAAGCAAAAACGTGATAGTTTTTCTGCTGCTTGATAGTAAAGCTAGTCGACCTTTGAACTTATTCATTGTAGATTATTGGGCCCAAATAAGATACAATTTCATGCGTAGAACATTATTTTTTGACTTCCTTGTGGATGATTTTCAAGATTGCAGGTTACTGGTCAAGGCTCAAAAAACACAAGTTTATCAAGTTTTTGTTCATTTTGTTATGATTGCTCACAAATGAAACACATGTCAAAATAAGACGGAGAGGATAATGGTAAGGAGCTTTAAATGTATGTTATGGGATTATTTTGACATACATGGCATTTTTCAAACTCTTGTGTTGGACTTCAATAAATGGTCGGTGGAAACTAAAACACATCAAATATACTTAATGTGGGTCGTGGTTTCATGTTTCAAGGCAATCTTCCTATTACTTTTTTTTAGAATGTGTACTGGTGCAAGTGGACCACAATTAACTCCTTCCGTTTGTCTCCAATAATGTAACCCTTTGAAATTCTTGGCCGTGCACCCGAGATGATGAACTTAAGGTTTTTGGTTGTTTAGCTTTGCTCACAATCAAAAGGCCAAAGGTAATAAATTTGTTCTCATAGAAGTGTGTTCTTATTGGTTATCCATTGAAAAAAAGGGTGGAAATTATATGACCTTCATGCAGTAGACGCCTTTGTTGCAGGTAAAGTTTCATGAAAATGAATTTCCTTACGAGATTGTTTCTACTTCAAAAAGCAAACTATTCTCGTCGCCACTTGATTCTAATGCGCGAGGATTGATGTTGATTTTTCGAAGACTGGAGCTCGCTGTGGATGATCACAGTGCACTTCGCAGAATTGGACCAGATTTTAGCCTAACTCACATCGCCCCTCGTGGCCTCGCACTGCCTCCCGCCTCCACCGGCGACTTTAGGCGAGGTGCCGGATGTTGCCCTCCGTTCTCGTGGCAGACTTTGTTACCCACTCGACAATCTCGGGGTCCATCTCGAGTGTCCATCGCCTTCTACGCCTGTGGTCACTCCTTTTATCCATAGCACATTATGTGAATTGTAATAAGTTTTCCACGACATCGTTTTTCTTGCAATGACATCGGCGTATCAACTCGTTTCTTTTAAAGAAGCTATGCAAGACGGCGTTGGCGCGAGGCTATGCGTGCAGAAAAGAAATTGTCGCCAGGTTAATGGCACCTGACACGGCGCTACCTCCTCATAAAAAGGCTCTGGTAAATGGGTATACAAAATCGTCATCATTTAATGGGCAAGTAGAGAGCGCCTCTGGTAAGGCTCGCCCGGTTATTTTGGCAATCACCGTTTGGCGGGACATTATGTAATGGCAAAACTTTGCTCCGCTGGCGGAACGGCTTCACCGCTCGCGCTCTTAGCAGCTTATGAATCGGCTCTCAGATCGATGGATGTTCATAATGCGCTTCTTCATGGTGATCTCGGATGAAGAAGCCTGGCATGAAACTCTCCCGCTTCAACGCTCGCACTCGTCAGTGTGCTCGCCTCCCGGCGAAGTCTTAGCGGTCTAATACAGCTCGTCGGTATGCTAAGTTAGTCGCTTTTCAAGACTTATGGTTTCCTCTCAGCCTGGTCCGATTATTCTCTCACATTTGCATGATCGTGGATCTAAGACAACTTAATGTTCTTGTGTATGTTGATGATCTCATTATTTCGTAATGATGCTCACTGCGACTACTCTGCATCGTCAGGCTTATGTTTCCAGTATACAAAGATTCGGGTGCCTCTAAGTATTTTCGCTGGTATCGAGGTTGCTCGAATTCAGAGGGCATCTTCTCAGCTCAACTAAAATACACTCTTGATATTATTAATAAACTCAGGCTTATCGGGTCTGTCCCACGCTTCCCATGGAGCAAACACAGATTTGGCTCGTCGCAAAGGCCCTTTTAAGGTTCGCCTGATCCCGAAAAGGTATCCCCACTGGTAGTCTACCATTTAACTCCACCCGCCCCGACTTGTTTATGTGTACAGCTTCAGATTCTGCTCACTTATAACACCCGTCAGATCATTATCGATGCAAGGCTTCTTATATCACATTTAAAAGGGTGTTCGTCAGGATTTTCGCCGACGTGGAGTTATCCCTTCGACAGTTAGCACCTGGGACACATGGTCTGACGACGGCTTTCATCGGGTGTTGATAGTGTTTCGATCTCTTCGATTTCCTTTGAAGACCAAGAAACAATGAGATATAGTCCCTGCCTTCATCGGGTCGTAGCATCGCTCCATCGGTCGCATCACTTCAGAGTTGAAACAACGTCGCAAAGCCGGTTGTGAGCCTTCCGCATCATCGCCGCACCATGCTTTGGTACCGGATAGCTCATCAAGAATCTACATTGCTCAAAACCCGCCTTCCATGAGCCGCACGCGCGATATCACGCGTTTCGATTGTCATTATGTGCTGCGACGCGTCATCGCGCAGGTGGATCGATTATTTCTACGCCTCATGTGTCATCAAGATCACCACGATATCTTCACCAAGGCTCTCGCAAGCGCAAGTTTCAGATTACTTGGCAAGTCAAGACGTATCTGTGCTCCAACTCGAGGGTATTAAGACATTATAACAGAATATCTAATCTTCTGCTTAATATGTATATTCCGATTTGGTCAATGGTATAATTGCCATATTATAGCCATATTTATAGCTTGATTTGGTCAATGGTATAATCGCTTTATATTATAGCCATATTTATTGTACGCATAATCAGAAATGACTTTTAGTTTGTAATATTATATATTGATCATATAAGTAATCTGTGTCAATAATCATGAAAACCAATTCTTTCGATAGGATAATATCACACATGAACAACGATCATCAATTTTTTAAGTCATTGCCGCAGTTCTGAATAAAGTAGCTAATCATATTTTATGTAAACCAATTATACCGCTATGAAATAATGGCTTCACCATTTTACAAAATTTCAATTGCCGCTATTCTGAACAACGACATTATCGATATTAAAAATCTGCAAAACCTTCTTCCTCCCCATTTCTCATTTCTCTCATGTTCTTCATACTTGCTCTTTACCACGGGTGATCGGGACAGGCTGAGATGGAATCTATTTTGCCCATATTTTCTTTCTAGTAATTTTTTTCGACCCCACAACAAGTAACCCTCCTACATTGGAATGTTATTTGTTAAAATTTCTTATATTGTCGCTTTGTCGTGTGTTTCTCTATTGACACGCATGATAAATCGTTTTGTTCTCATTTTAATATGTGTTATTAATCTTTTGTCATATGTGAGGTATGCTTTGTTGATAACGTGGTGATTAAACGTATTTTCTTGAGAACAAACATACTAAGCTACACCTTATTTGCAAATTCTTCGCTTTTTAGGTCACTAGCTTTTTTTTTTGAATTTAGTTGTCCTAGTATTTGAATTTTGTCCCCTTGGATATTGATCAAAAGGTTTTCATGGAGTAAAAATAAATGGTGGAATTAAAGGTTTTATGTGGTGTGTTTCTTGATTTTATTCTTGGGTATTGATTGTTATGGTTTTAAGCATATGCAATTTCATATTTTGTAGTTATCAAGTACAATTTTATGCAATAATTTGGTAATTAGGCCATATATATTTTCATCCATTTCATCTAAAATCTGTTCTTGTCTCTAATATCAATGGAGGGGTGGAAATAGATAGAGTTTTCATCCTCAAACCTAATTTCACCCTCACCCCCACCCCATCCCCATCTCGCTGGTCACCCCTATTCTGCACGCTGTCAGGCTTGATGGGCTCTTAAGGCTAAGTAAATTTGTTCCCATTCACATGTAGACATTTTGTTTTTTCTTTTGAGGTTTTGTTTCATATGAGGTGTCATATATAACACAACAGAATCTGTATACCTGATATAATCATAATACATACATCTAAACCAGTGTGTAAAATTATAAGTCAATCAAGTGCAACAATTATAACTAATATATTTTGGACTCGGGTGTCATGTAGTTAAGAAACCAACCCAAGACAGAAAGGTAACGCAATATGCTTGTATTACTTCACTCAACATTTGCATAGAACATCAAATAAATATTCATCAAGCCTCTACCAGCAGCTTTCTCTCTCTCTCTCTTCCTAAACACACTCTACAATAGACTCTAATTCCTTCTTAATTTTATATTTCGTGAGCACAGAAATTTTACCTGTTCATTAATACTCCCCTTAAGTTGATTTAATAGATTCCAATCTGCTAGTGCTTGATGTTTCCCAGCCTTTGAACTTGTCTGAAAGATGCAAGCAATTTGAGTTTTACACAGCTCCAGTCCTACCTTGTATTCAATTTTACACACTATATTAATTTGACTCTATCTCAACAGTTTTGATTGTTTTTTGTTCTGAAAAACAAGAATAACATTTTTGGTTCATTTTCCTTTTTTGTTTGAAAACATGACTTTCTTTCTCAGAACATGTCATAGTGGTAAAAAAACTTTTATATCATTAAAATGATATCTTAATAAATAAAAATTATTAAAATATATAAAAAAATTTATATTAGGGGTAAAACCTAAAATAACTATTTTTTACATTATACAAAATTAAAAAATATTTATTGAAATTTGAATGCATGAATAAATATATATAAATATTTATATTTATAAAAATATTGGATAATTATTTTTACGATATAAAAAATATATTAATGTTAAGGTTATGGATTTAGTAGTTAACCTTTATGATTTTGATAATTAAAATAATTATCGTACAATATATAGAATTTAGAAACACTTTTAAGTGTTTTTAGACCTAAAAACACTTTTAAGTGTTTAAAAAAAAAAAATGTTGGTAATATTTTCAAAAGCGTTTTTGAAAGTTCAAAAAAATAGTTGGAGTGTTTTTTTACACTTGTGGAGTTCCATTTAAAAACACTTTAATAAATTTATTTGTATTCCTAAACTATCGAATTAAAATCTATCGAGCAAACATGTCAACTAATGTGTCAGGCGTTTTTTACTTTTACCACAAACCCACAAGGATGACCCACTTCCAAGTATATATAATATTTCAATGGCCTTGGGGACTATTTTACAAGACACTAACAAGGGATTCAATCAATTAATCAATTGTTGTATTAATATCTCTACTATATGCCTCCCATATTCATCAGCACCCAAGAATGTAGTTTAAATTGATAAAGACATGATGACCACTATTATTTAACTTATTGGGACCATTTTGTATAGGTCAATTGTGTCTGCTCCACTATTCTCGCTGCAGATATGTTATTACTAATGGAAATATAGGAGGATTGTGGCTGGATGTCAACATGTCCGAAATAAAGTCAGCCATTATGCCTGGATGTAAAATCAATATCGCAGACGGCTGAATAGTCAAGTGGATATTATATACTTAAGGACAATCATCGACAACAAAGGTTCAAATTACTCCCTCAATTGTAAGTATCCCCAAAAGTGGAAATAGGTTCAACTTTCTGACAGGCAGACAAGAGTGTGTACGCAAATGTTGAACCTTGCTAACATAAACTCGTACTTGAGAATAATTGTATATTGAGGTCGTTCGAGTCAAGCCACAAGTGAATCAATCTGTGGGTGGCTATATAGATTTATTGGTTTGAGAAAATGATAATGTTGCAAAATTTGACTACGGTTGTTGACCTAGTAGTGGTCCAGCACCAGATACTAACAGATGTGAAGTTTATGGAGATGATGAAGACTATGAAGATGAAGAAGCTAATGATGAATTTGATGAAGATGTTGATGATGAATCTAATGGAGACTTAGATGTTCAAGCTGATGGACATGTATCATCCTTTAATACTTTGAACCAAGTTTTGGAGAATGAGCAAAAGATATATGTCTTCGCATGAGATCTCGGATGTGTATCAAAATAACCTAGAATACGCTAAGGAACCGTATGACATTCCTTCGCTCATTATCACTTACCACCATCACCTCAATTTGAACATGTTGAAAATTTTGGTAATGCTATTTCAAGTGAGTCGACTCCATGGTTGAAGCATACTATCGGATACTCAAGTAGAGAGAATTTTAGGTCAAGCCAAGTTCACTCTAAATTGGCTGCAAGAGGCTGCAAAGATTTACTCACCAAAGCACAATCAAGAGTTTATGGTTGTTGTATCCTAAAAATCACTAGTTTAAGATGTAAGAAGGCCTCTAAGAATGTCAATGTCCATGGAAGTTTTGTGCCATGCTTGTAAAAGATACTTGTTTATTTGTTATCAACAAATATAAATGACCGCATACTTGTGTCAATCCTTGCTTGAATTGGGACCATCATCAATTGGACTCAAAACTCTGTCATGTCTGGCACAAGAATTATTAAGGCACAATTCACATTGACTACGACAATGGACATCCTAAATCAACCTGTTTGCATAATGAAATGGATGTTAGGGAGGGGAAAACTACTATCACATGTGGGTTGTGTAAACAACTGGGTCACAATCGATGGTCTTGTAAGAATAGAAATCAAGTCTAATGAAAGATGTGAAGTAACTCAATTTTTTTTGGTAAGGCAATGTGCCTGTAATGTTTGTAGTTGCTTTGTATAAGACTTATGTACGAATGTGTATTTCTTGGATTATAAAAGACTTGTGTACCTTATATAAGTAAATGAGACATCATTCTAGTACATGGTTTTTTTGTTCATTGCCTTAGTAATTAGTAATTGAATTTATGACTATGATACTAGTATCTCAATGTTTTTTTGTTAATAATTATATCGTCTTCGTGTTATCTGTTACAGATATGACATTCAGAGGGCTTCATGATATATCCATCTATCTTGGTATTGCAGATTTATATTGGTGTCAAGACTTTAAGAGATATGTGATCAAGTATGTATTTTATCAAATATCAAATACTAATACATATTATAACATGTAATTTATATATAATTAATTATAAAATAAACGACTTTGTTACTTGTAGTTCCAATAAGTACTCCACCCTCGCCAGTAGATGAAAGCCTTCATCAATATGTGGAGGATGGATCTACGTATTTGTCCATATCCGTGACTAGATTCTGGCTGGTGGATATACCGGGCTGGGGCTACATCATGGATCGATTAGCCACTTATCACTTATCTTATCGAGAGATGGTATTCGAGACACATTATGTTTCATGTACCTGACCTGAGAGATGAAGATCACAAAGCATAAGATGTTGCTATCATCCTTGGGATTCAGATCAATTTTAGACCAATGTCACCATTGTATGTTCGATGTGTATGTGAATCAGGTGGGGGAGGCTGCCTCGTGTCACCCCACTCATGCTCCTCGTAGAGGATCCGCTATCTGGCGTGGTTATGTGACTACTTATCCACCCCAACACCTGACATAGATGAGGTCACTCAGAGCGGAGGCAGATGAGTCTTAGCTACCGATGGATCCTTCTTATTCCTACATCAAGAAGATGAAGATTCCAGATCCTGCTTTCTCCTCACTCAAGTGCATGATTGATTTGCATCATGACTTATAGTTGGGGTGGTGCAAAGAGATTAGCATGCTTATATCGGGAGAGTTATGCTTGAAATAATTTGGACAGATAGCGTTGTATTACACTATTATGGTGTATTCATAACTTTATTTTTATTATATACACATTCATATATACACATCACATCATTAAGGTTTGCTTACTTTTGTTTGCTTTGCATGTATCAATGGTCTGGGGAGAGACTCTTCATGTGGTGTGACCTTAATTCTTAATACTCACCAACAACATATCCAACACCTCTAGTAGCTCATGCCTTACATGATGACGACGTCGATGTCGTTGATGGAGATGTAGCTAAGGCTATCCACGATGGATTACCGGTTGAGCCAAAGACAAGTCTTCCATTGGGGTGTAGGTAGAGAGTACCTTTGACACGGGTG
This sequence comes from Tetrastigma voinierianum, assembly GCA_016808115.1. Classification (NCBI taxonomy): domain Eukaryota; kingdom Viridiplantae; phylum Streptophyta; class Magnoliopsida; order Vitales; family Vitaceae; genus Tetrastigma; species Tetrastigma voinierianum. The sequence goes on along the minus strand of JAEQBH010007984.1, from coordinate 35,436 downwards.
CATAACCCATCCGGTGTACTCTTCTTATAACAGATCACTTGGGATGCAATGCACTATTGATCGTAATGGTACATATGTAAAGCATATATGGTTCTATAGTAATTTGCACATATTCATGTAAACGTTATCGACATCAAGTGTAAATGTGTAAAGGTCTTATGAGCCATACGTCGTAGAGTTGGTTGACTAGCTACTAGATATCCTTATCCGATCAAGAGAGATACAGGGACGATGTCACCGCTATAGTTCAGAACTGAGTGGCATCAGAGTGTCTACGCTAATTTAAAGCACGCAAGAGGTAATACCTCATCTTGCTCTGCGGGAGCAACAACTACATAGAGTAGATGCACGGGACGACTTCCTGGGAGATCACATATCATGCTTCATAAATTACCTACGGATACGCCGAAAGGTAGATCATCGACTTCTATGGTGGGTATTATGACTTCCATGATCCATATAAATGTGTGGGTATCGTCAGATACATCGATGTTTTATGACACCAACACTCCATATGGATGATATGAGGTTCCATACTTCATAACCGTACTACTATGTTTTAGTGTTGAGTCCTATGTTTCTAAAGCTCGCTTTTCAAATTAATCAATAGATTATGTATAATATATATAATTGTTTATCAATTCTTTATATCTCAGCATGTTGACATAGCTAGTCACTGTGGGTAAATGACTGCTTCTGGTGTGTACGACTTACATCATATCTCCTATATCGTTGTTACACCGTATCGAGAGGAGCATCGCATCACACAAGCAATACGATCAGAGACATCTACTCACACGGGATCATCCATTAGACCTCCCATCTACTCCGCAAATAGACAGAGCTCCATTCGAGGTAGAGGGAGAGAGAAAGTTGATCGGCGAGGTCATGGTCGAGATGGTGAGGGAGGTCATGGTACACCTAAGCTGACATTACCTACTTCCATACCCCCCATACTTACCCATTACCCGATACTTCCATACTTCCCCATACTTACTCATCAACTTGTGATACTTTATACCCTCTTACGTACTTGCCACATCATCTTCCATACCCCCACACACTACACATCTTACCATCTCCGTGTCGCTGCATCAAACCTTCCATCAGTAGTGAGATATCACCTTATCATCCCACCCTTTATCATCCCCTACATTACCTCCCATTGATGAGACCATGGTTGATCTTGTATCAGAGTTGGGTGCACTTCCAACTAGGCGACCTTGGGCTCCACATATACGTCGAGTACTTCATCCATAAGCTCCCTTAGCTCCATCAGCTCTCTTGGCTCCATCAACTCCGTTTCAGACAAGACACGCGACCCCATGTATCAACTACCGCTAGACAGAGTCATCTCCTAAGAGAAATATAAAGCATCGCACTCCTGCGACTCATCGATATACGTTGATATTTGTATACAATTTTTTTATATATTTATATGATTTGGTTTATATATGAAATTAGAGTTTTTGTTTACTAAATTTGTTGGTAATTGATGCATGTGGGTGATGATTTATATATATTCTCGTTTCCTGCAAACTTGTGTGTCATAATCGAGGTTTCATGTAAAATCCATTGAACATTCCATGATTCTCAGATTTAAAATGATAATATACGCAACCTGGATACAATTTGTGTGATAAAAAATAAAGTTACAAATATTTTAAAAATAAAACTCTATGGAATATTCGGGATTTAAGAGCATCTCCAAATAGTTGAGGCAGCTTTCACCTTAGCTCCAAACACACCCTAAACCATGCTCCAAAGAAGGAGCCATTTCCCCTAGTTAAATGGCTCGTGAATGCGGGATGTGGCGTATTCGAGCAAAATGGTCGAAGACTGCTCATCGCCCAAAACGAAATCATTCAATGAAAAACCCAAAACAACCCTGATAATTTGAACGCAAATGTATCCGTTGGAGCTCTTCAGATGAATTTGAGCTCAATTTTTTTATAAAAATGGAACCTGCGTAACCGAAGCTAAAAAGCAGGAAAACACCAAAATTCAAAGATTGACCTCGGGCAAAAAATCAAGTAGCTTGAAACCCCGTAAAACTAGGTTTTTGAATCCCCCCCCAAATAATGCATTTTACAAATTCTAGCTCCAAAGACTTGAAGAGATTTGAAGAAATTTTACAATTTAGCTGAAACAACAAAAATCCGTGTTTTAATCCCAAATACCAGATTTTTTACACCCTAGCTCCAAAGATGTTTGAAGAGATTTGAAGAAATTTCTTACCCTGGCCTAAGATCATCGACCGCCTACAGCCTATATCGGGCTACATAGATCCAATTTTTTGTTTTAAAGAATTACTTCTAAAACAAAAACCTAAGTGCTCCCATCTCCTCTTCTTCTCTCTCTCTCTCTTCTCTCTTCCCCTCCCTCTCTCTCTTCTTCTTCCTCCCATCCCCTCGTATCGAGAAAAATGCTCCCCGCTCCGATTCACATATCGGTGAAACTTCCTTTCTTCCTTTCTTCAAATAATAATCAATTTTTTCCTAAGTGTTATAATACGGGATATTTTTAATTTTTTTTTACCATTATATTTTCCCATTAAATTTGTTTTTCTTATTCAAATAATGTTAACTATTATAAAATGTCACATATTAAAATAATTTTTCCATCTTTTTACCCATTAAAAAAATTTACCACATTTTTCTTAGCAACTTTTAATTTAATTCATTTGATAGTTATTAAAAAATCATAATAATTTTAAAAAAAATAAATCATAATTTTTGTGAAACAATATAAAATATAAATATATTTTGTTATACTGGATATTTTAATTTTTGTGACCATTATATCTTTCCATTACATGTTTTTTTCATTATTTAAATAATGCTAACTATTAAAATGTCACATATTTAAACATTTTACCCATCTTTTACCCTATAAAAATTTACTACATTTTCTTAGCAACTTTTAATGTAATTCCATTTGACAAAGTTATTAAAAAAATCATACTAATTTTAAAATATATATATCATATTTTTGTGAACAATATAATGAATATAAATATTTAACCCCACTAAAACCCTATTTAAATTAAAGTTTTGTTTTGTAGCCAACAAATGGCACCTCCCAATACTAAGTAGGCGGGAAAGGTATTCTTAATGAGTAAGACACGTGAGATCACAGATATTCGTGATGACCATATCCTTAAGATCCTAAAGATTTGATTGGCAAACTTACGCAAAGTTTTGGGATCGAGTAATGGTCGCGTTTTTGGAGACTTAATGTTGAGTTTAATTCACCACTGACTTTATGTTCACCCAAAATCGACGTGGAGCAAAATCCCGCACTATCAGACAAATGCTAAGATGGGATACTCGTACGCATCGCAAATAGGCCGCAAAGTGGAGCTAACGAATGCATTTATAAAGTGTGTTTTGTTATAATTTCTTACAACAAATATAATACAAAATTTATTTATCTATAATTTTTTATTTTACAAATAAGATGTGAAGCTGCTATGAATATGTTTCATGTGATGTTAAGAGTCCGTGGACTATGATCATTGCGAGGTACAAATACGCTATGCGATGATTATACTCAAGAACCAACGTTGTGTACCCCTCCCGTTTATTAGTTAAAACTAATGAGACACTCAGATTCTCTTTGACTCCTGATCAGCATCCGTATAGCAATGCAATGCTAGCTTCTCCAAGGAAGAAATTCCCGAAGAAAAGTAAAATTAAAGAAAGGCATAAATATAATTTATAATGTTATTTATTCATTTTTATATATTTTAAAATATTAATATATGATTTGGTATTATCATCAAAATATTTATCAACTACATTTGATCATATTTTCTCGTTAATCCACATTGTTTTTTTCCCTATAGTTGATAAATTATTTATTTTTATTTATTTTTATAAGAACTATTAATTAATTTAAAAATATTTAGCTTTGATATGGACATAATTTAATAAAATATTTTATAGTGTTTTGATGAGCGACATGAGCGATATAAATGAACAAGTGGTATATTACGAATTATTAAAGAAAATCTGTGTGGTAAATCGAATGTGATTTAGACAGTTTAAAATTTAGATGCCACTGCCTGAGACAGATACTTAAAAATTTGTACCTAAATCTCAAAAGTCATTTTTAGAGCCAAAATTTACTGATGCTTTCTGTTTTTATTAACTCGCTCGGAGATGGTCTATTAATATTTCGATACGTTTATTGCGGAAAATTTCAAAATATTTATAAATATATTTGAATTAATAAATAACTTGTGTGCTAATTTGTATTGATAAATGAAATTAGTTTTAATATCAAATAGTAAATATATATATTTTAAATATTAATTTATCAAATTTGTGTTTGAATCTATTAGTTGATGTAATTTATCAAATAATAAATATTCTTGTTTCAATAATTTTTAAATAAGTTGATGTAAAAAATAATAATAATACTTTTTAAATAAATTTTTATTTTAAATATTTTATATATCAAACATAATCTTTAAAATAAATATTTATAATTTTAGATATCATCATATGCCTAAGCAACATCAATTGAAATTCTCAGAAATCAAATAAACCTCCGTTCGTAATAAGAAGAATTGGTTTTTAAAACGCAAGCTTATTTGCTCGCGACAATAAGAATTGACTTAAAAAAATTGATGAAACCATTATTCATGACAAAAACATTATCCTAACTATCACCTACGTGACCCAAACTCATTAGATTGGGTAATAGTTTGAAATCAAAACTAATTTTGTAATTTTTTTAAAAATAAATTAATATTTTAATCCAAAACTCTATCAAAACTTCGTTCTCTATCAAAACTTCATTTTCTAATGATAAGGAATAAAACTTAAAATACTGGCTACTTGTTCTCTTGGGGTGTTCTAAGAAAGTGTTTGTCTTTCTAGGTCATGCTTACTTCCAAAATAAGCAACAATAAATTTAAAATAGCACATACAAATAATTTTAATTTTAATTTTTCTTCTCATTTTCTCTTTATTTTATTTTTTCCTGGTACCTTAGAAACCTCCCATAACCTAATCTAAATTATCTTGAGTTAGGATAGAGGTTCCCAATGATCACTAATTTGAGTCTCCTTAAAGTCATTAGAAATTTACCCTATTGTTAACTTCAAATTCCCAGAGAATTAATGGATGGTTATTACAAAAAAAATAAGAAAATTTCCAACAGGAGATCTATCTAGTTAATCAACTCTAACAGGTCTCAGTCCAAATGCTGGCAACCAACCTTGCAAACTTGGTTCTAATGATTCCACCATTGACTGTCTTTTTATTCCTGCTCAAATAAAGAGAGAAAAAAGAAACAGAAAGCACGGAAATATCAGAAGCCAAAGATCATATGCACGTTTCATACTAGGGATGTCTCATTCACAATGGAAAGGGCCCAGACACAATTATTGGGGGGTTACAAACTGAAAATACACAACCATATACCACAACGTTTACATTGTAAAAAAAACAGGTCCGGAGAAAGGTCTTTATGCAGAATACAGAGATAATAAAATTCTGAACAATAACACGCAGAGAGTGGAAGACATCAGAAGATAAACTTAAATATATGTAAGTTTGTCTACAAAAAGGTAGAACCTTGGTGGGCACAGATCAATGCCGATCATGCTTCCTTGGCCTTGGCCCTGGCCCTTGGCTGGCTGGTTGGTACGGCAAAACTGTATACATATATATGGGGGGCAACTAACTCACTGGTCTGAGTCCTGCCTGCTTGCTAAGCACAATTCGTGCAATTCATTAAGAATCCATTCCTCCCCAGTGTGCCCACCCAGGACAAGGACCCTGGTCCCTCCAACCACACAGGTACTGTGGCCCCAAGCAAATTTAGGCGATTGTCCTGGAACATTCAGAATTCTCCACGAGGGCTTCTCCTCCGAGGGATCTAGAAGGAAGAGCTGGGAAGGAGAATGCAACCCAGCTATGGAGCCACCAAATATGATTATCCTTCCACAAGGCATACTAACAGCAACATGATCAAGTCTTGGAGGGGGAACCACAGCACTCTGGCTGCCTATCCCTGTGAATCCACTACATTCCAGTTGCCTCCACTGTGGCTGCTCATCCTCCAAATCAATTGTGTACGCCTCACCTGATCGCAACCTCAAGTGCCCACTCTTGGCAAGCCCACCAAACATAAGGATTTTCGTCCTTCCATAGACTGAGAGCGAATGTCCCAACCTAGAGGGAGGTGCCCATGAAGTTGGAATCTCTCTCCACATTGGCTTATCTGTTGTGAGGTCCAATAAATAAGTGTCACTTAGAAGTACTCCTGCGTCTGTGCATCCACCTGAGACAACCAATTTGGAGCCTTCTATCGTGCAAGAGCTATGCCAAGATCTAGGGAGAGGGGGGGTTCCGCCAGAGACTTCTTTCCATGTTGGATGCTTGGCATCCAAGTCAAGAACAAAAACATCGTTGAGCAATCCTTGCCTCCCACATCCCCCAAACACCACTAACCAGGAGCCATTCAGGCATGAAAGAGTGTGGCCCCAGCGCCCAGGTGGGGATGATTTCACACTCACTCGACGCCACTCTGGATTTGCAGCATCAAGATTGAGAACAAATGTGTCGTCCATTGGCTGCATGTTAACTCCCTCGCCTCCAAATAATACAAGTCGATTGCCCACTGCACATGCACTGAAATTGCAACGTGAAGGCTCCACTGCACCTCCAACAGTCAGTTTCTTCCAACAAACAGCCTCCAGAGTGGTCAGTTCCCTGGCCAGACGACCCCACCTTAATTTCTTAGTCATCAGTTCCAGTGTACCTGTGACTTCTCTTCCCCATGTATTTTGGCATACCATCTTCCTTACATGCTCATTCTTTGTTAATTGGCGAATCCTTCTGCAGACTGATCCTATCGATGCAACATCTCTTGGTGTCAAGCGTGATAAAATATTGTGGGCCAAAACTTCATCAGACAACTGCAGGAACCCACATATTTCTTGATGCAGGGCATGTGGTGGTTGTCCACCCACTGGAGAATAGTTACCCGGCTGATCAACACTTGGAAAGCAAGTCTCTTTGAAAACTGGATACGATACATGGTTCAGATCTATTTTTGCTTCCGAAAACATTTGAATACCTATTATGTGTGTAACCACTCCTTCATCATCATATATAGGCGTAGCAAGTCTCATTTATTACCAGGGGAGTACCATCCTTCCTGAAGTTGAGGAGCTCACCTTGGAACTCAATACCTTCCTCCAGGCATCTTCTGATCTCAGAAACAACAACTGGATCCACCAAAGGGTGTCTTCTTTGAGCACGAGGGTCCCTATATTGTAAGAATCGACTGAAACAAAACACTTCAGAAAGTCAAACAAGTCTTTTGTAAAACAAGATTACATAACAAACAGTAAAATGAAAGTGCTGATGGAACATATATTTAGATGTAAATTCTACATGACTTAAAACAGATGCAAATGAAATGCAAAATACTAAAATTTCAGAATAAATTCAAAGAACTTAAGAATGCAAACCACTAGTTGAGAAGAACCATTTTGATGTGTTGCACATATGCCAGAAATCAAACATTCATAAACTCCAAAACTATACCTGAATTGATGAAACTTCCCTTAAAGCACCAGATATTGCTTATGCTCAAAAGTAGATGGAAAAATATCACATCACTCACACCCAACTACTCAATGAAACTAACCAAGTATGATTGTGTAAGTTAAAACTTAAAAGCTGCAGAAAAGTGAACAGAATTTGAAACCTTTAATGCAACCTCCTCTAAGTGAACACAAAACCAGAAATTAGCAACATAACTTGACAATACAGCCCTTAATATTTTGCACTTTTCTCAAAATAAATTAAAATTACCTATTTTTTCAGATTGTCCCTTCTTTGTAAAAAGATTTGTAAAGATGGCAACAAACCTTGACTCATGATATTCTTTCATGAAAAAATTAGTGGGACCCACCAACATCACTTCGTAAAAGAACATGTTGGATGGGCCAATGCGGGTCTTAATTCTTGGAATGGTTCACCACAATTATGACTCTTAGAATGCTTCATGAGGCGAAATGTCAAGGTTTAACTCCAACCTTATTGAACACAATTGTTTACAGGATATCGCCCATCCAATTAGTGGTATGAGAGCAAGGGCCATTGTGCTGGGAGTCACAAGAGTGTCATGCTGGGAAAGAGATTGCCAAGTGTGATTTTTGTCCTACCTTCACCAAACACTAATGGTTAAACCATCATTTGAATCAGGGGAGTTTGAGAAAAGAAAGAGGAACCAAAAATGACAAGGAAAAATGGGAAGAAAGAAACATAAAAAATAATTTAAACTCTATAAATATATATTCTCTCAATTCCCTCCAAATTTATTCTTTTTCATAAAAAAAAAATCCTGAATAATTTTTGTTATATCTTATCTCCTTTCTCTTTTGTATCCTGAGAATTGAGATTCATCACCATTTCTTTGCTTCTCCTGCCATTTCCCAATATCCAAGGAGAGCATAAGAGAATAGCATGCATCACCAATTTAAGAGAAAATTCTGACATCCAGATTTTCCTTTATTGAAATCCAAAAAAGGAATTGGCTTAGCTCGAGCAAGCTTTTCCTTCAATTTCTCTTTTCAAATTATAAAAGATAGGATTTCAAAATTTCTTTCGTTTGTCTTTCCTCAGCCTCAGCACTCAACTAAAGAGAGCAAACAGAATTCTGCAAAGTCGGTATAATTTCAACAAATGCGATGGATCGAATAGATAATAAAGATATGCGCTCACACAAGAAATGCTAAATTCCTCTAATGAGAATACAAAGGATTTGGCTTAATTTGAGTATTAAATTTGATGTTTTTAAACCATTGCAATGTAAGACCAAATACCAAAATTTATTATTACTTTCTATTCCAGATGTTTCCCAGGGAACCAAACAGAGAGCCAGAAGCGGAAATCCACAAAATCGGAAAAACAAAGTGGGAATTTGAGAAATCCAATACCAGTTTCGACCAAGGACTTCATCCGCTCGGTATCCTGTGCTGATTTCGAAGACAGAGTTTACGTAAATGATGGGAAAATCGGCCTCGAGAGCATCGGACACCACAAACGCAGAGGGTACCGCTGGGTAGAAGAAGCTGCCAAGAGGCTCCATTGGAAGCTCGCTTTCCGCTTCTTCTTCGAATTCTTCATCCCTGGCGCATTTTAGCCTCTTCCATGAACTCTGTCCCTCTTCATATTCTTTCCCTCCACCTCCGCCTCCGCCTCCTTCTGCCATCACTACTACCACTCTCTCTCTCTCTCTCTCGAAGTTCTCACTACGCGCCAATTGGAATGCGTTGCTCTGTGTATCCGTGATAGATTTTTTCATCACAGTTGAATACTTGACTATGGGCAGGACAAAATGCTCCAATTTCACAATTTATTTACAGGAGTGCCACCGACCTCACTAATTTTATTTCGCGAGTTTTACATATCGGTTTTAATTATTAAGGTTTAAAGAATAATTCAACTTTTGATTTAAGTGATGTTTGTTTTTTTATTTAATTCATTTAATTATGTTAAGTATTAAATTATTTTTATAACATTTTATTTCTATTTAGTATTAGAAGGTAAAAAAAGTCAATAATTTACTTTTTCTACAAAGAAAAAAATTAAATATTTTAATTTTTTTTCTATCTAGAAAAAAATTATTATGAGTACTTAAAAATATAAAAAATGAATTAATATATAAAAATAAATTACTTACAACAAAGAGTAAAAAAGAAACATTTTCATAGATATGATCTTATTAAGAATTAATTTTTAATGTGCATAATCTAATCAAGCTCTTAACTGTTTCAGTTAAATTAATTAAATAATTTAATTTAATAAATTACAAAATTCCAGAAAAAGGCGTAAACCTTTTTGTGGGCATTATGGTAGTTTGGGGGGAGAGAGAGGGCAAGGACTGAATGGGGAAAGTCCACGTCGGTGTAGTGGTGACCACGTGTCGGAATGATATTTTCGAAAGAAAAATATCTAGGACCTAACCCCTCACCAGCAAGCCTCCACGTCATCGATCCAGTTCCAAGGAGATATTTTTTTGGGCTCGAATGTGGAGGTAATCGCCGGCTATCACTTGCTTCCCTCCCGGCTTCGCTCTTATCAATTTACCTTTTCTGCAGCCGTGAATATCGGTCGGTACCTCAACGACTTCATTTCATTTTAACTGAAATTCTCATAGATCGTTTCTATAAAATTCAAGCATTTAAATAAAATTAAAGTTAATTTTAACCTCGATTCATTTTTGATTCATTTAATTACATGATTGATCTTAGACACTCCGATTAGTCTCGATAATTTTATTTAATTTTAAAGTAATTGGCTTAATATAATTCAAGATTTTTAATTATTCATCAATAAAATTCGATATTTTCAGGTTTTCTTTTATACATATGGGTTTTAAAATAATAATAATTATAATATACGACACATATTAAATTTGTTTTAACTATTTTATTTTTAATTTTAAATATATATTTTTAATATAATTTATATGATAATTTAATTTAAAAAATTTTATATAAAAATTTACGGAATGGATTTGAATTAAATAAATTATAGTTTTAATATTAAATATATTTTTATTTATCTCATTAATCATATTTTAAATATTTATAATTTCATTTTTTTTATTCATTCTTTAAATTTTATTAAATCATATATGTTTTTTTTTGATAAAAATGAAGTTGTAGTAGTTTATAAATTAAATTAAATTTAATAACTACATTATCATTATATTTTAAATAAATTTTTTTGCTTAAACTAGTATTAATAACAAAATAACGTTATTTTTAAAATAATTAACAAAAATTATATACTAATTTCTTTTCTAATACGATTATATCTTTGAAGCAAAGCATTTAATTTTCAAACAAATAGTGATATTTCATTATTATATCAAGCAAATGCATTTTTGGAAAAAATATTTTTTTATTCCAAACATAAATGAAATTTATGTTGTTAACATTCTAAATTAATTAATAGATGATGATAACTCAATCACCATTAAGGATATATATATTTCTAATGTATAATCATTTCTAATATGGAATTATATGTTATTATCGATATACCGAGGATGAGACAAAGATTAAAGTTTATACGGTATTTCATTCATATTTTATAATTGTTTTCTCTTATATATGTTATTGCTCGTTATTTTATCATTCTTGCATTCATTTAAATTAACTAATTTTGTAGAGATTAATATAACAATGTTCTAACATTATTTATTTATTTAAGTTTACTTATTATTATTATATTATTTAGACTCAATCATTTTATATATTAATTATTATTGTATATTTGTATATTATTTATTTTTATTCGAAGAATGATGAATTTATAAAATTAATTGCGAAGAATTTTAAGGTTTTGTCCTGTTTTAAGCCCGTTAATTGAACCCGTATTGAGATTGGACTCCAGAAAAATTAAATTAATGTAATACAATTAAATTTCTAACTTATTTCCTCGACCCGCAACCGTACTTAGACGCCTCAGAAAATACCAATCAGCCAAATTAATAAATGTTGCATTCAGACTTAATTCGACTGTACCGGGAATTGGTTGTCGACCTCGCTTACTCAACTCTACTTTTCGCCATTTTTTAATCCCATGCCTCTCTCGTGTTTTTTAGCTTTTTTTTTTACATCTATTTATTTTATAGTATTATGTTTTCATAATTTTATATTTACTAACAATACATTCAATAAAACACTCAAGATTTGAATCTAATAAAACTCAAGCCTACACTATGACATTTATAATTCTACGATAAGATTGTAATATGTACGACTTCGCTTTATAACATATCAACACCGATTCGACTCTCGACATTCATTAACTTTGTATTACATTTAAGAGCAAAGATTACGCTCTTATAGTGACTGAAAGCACCATACACTCATCCCTTTACCACTTTTTTTACAACTATATCTCCTTTATCACTGGTGCCAGTATTAAGAGAACTTGAATTTTTACATTATAATTAATACAACAAAGCACAATTTTATAAAAAAGAAATCATAAATTATGAATCATAAATCACAAAAAATAAAAAGGGATATTTGGTTAAAAGGGACAAAGTACTTGGGAATTTGCAAAACTAACCCCTTTTCTTAAAACTTTGGAGATATGACCTAATTTGGACATTTTTACCCTCATTTATTTGGGATTCTCAGAATTCCTCGAAACATACCATAATTGTTTTATAACAAGTTTCAGTAAGATAATATATTAAATTTGAAATTTTAGAATTTCTATATTGTTACGTGAAATGATAATAACCCGGAAATTAAATTCAAGAATCAAGGGTAAAAGGGTAAATTGTAAAATAAGAACCCAAAGGACATAAGACAAGAAGTTTATATGCCAAAATAGAATAATGAGATAATATGAAGTGCAAATGAAGAGAGATGAAGGGCTTTTGAGCAAAAATGGGAAAACTAACTAAAAATGTAAGGCTAAACAAGGCCTTAGACCAAAATTAGGGATACGATCAAAACGGGTTCATCAATGAGCATTCGCTTCATGTGGAGAAAAAGAGGAGTGTGAGAGAGAGACACTATTGCTGGAAAGAGAAGCCATCTGGGTTTTATTTGTTCAAGCAAAGAGAAGGAAAGAAGGAGGAGGAGGAAAAAATAAGTTTGAAGAAAAGATTAAGTGCTAGGAACTTATCCTAACTCTTGAGCGCTTTGTCTGCTCTATCAAAAACCCTAGCTTGTATAAGTGTGACTTTAATTGCTTTGGGGCCTACCAGGCTGTTTTGAAAGTCACTGAGTTGGCGCGGGTCCTCAATTGAAGAATGCTCAGATAAAGGAAATGTCGAGGTTTTGTGAGATGTTGTCAAATTTTTTCCAAAACCCAATTTTTTATCTTGGCAATCACTCATCCAAACTGAGCGATTCAAATTTTGCTAACTAGACTCTAGAGAACAAATCTCCTTGAAATAAGGTATTTAAATTCGACTCCATCGACTCTAGAAAATTCTTCAAAGTGAAACCCCTGTTCAAGTAGCTTTCCGATACGCTTTGGTGTTTTGGTATAGTTTTGGGTATTTAGGCCATAAGTTGAGTTTCACTCATCCAAACTGAGTTATTCAAATTTCTAGATAAACTAGACTTCTAGGAAAAGAAATCTCCTTGAAATAATTGTATTCAAATTAGACCCTACTGATATAGAAAATTCATTAAAGTGAATCATTGTTTAGAAATATTTCCCTTAAGGTAGTATTTTGAAGTAAATAAATAAAAGAAGGGTTTGATATATGAAATATGAACACATGAACAATAATACAAACATAAATTACTAAGATGATATTTCTAACTCAGATAAAAATCTAATGCTCTGATTTTTGCATATATTCCAAAGTGGATGGACAAGTGCATCAGCTTCTATGAGGGATTACATATGTATGTTACCCCATTCGTCATTAAAGATGCCCCGCTTCAGTTTCATTACGTCCCATTCGGGGTCATGTATCACAAACATAGGTCACTGGCTCCCCAGATAAATACGATACTCTTGGTATATACGACCTCGTTTGGGTCATACAGTACATGCATAGGTCATTGTTTCATACAATGATGATACCTTCAAATATATACAGTTATATCCCTTATCCACGTCTTTGGAATATACAGGTATAAAAAAAAAATGATACAAGATGATATAAGATAATATGAAACATGACACATGAAAAAGGCATAAAATATGCAAATGATACGAATGATGCATATGATATGTAAAAGAAGTATATGTTTATAAGCTATTGTATTTATATACTGAAATTAAGGATCATTGCAAGTAGTCATATATGTTATATGTTTCCTACTAAGCTATAAGCTTAGAACGGGTGTTTCATCCGTGTAGGTACTGAAGAGGACATTCACGACATTCCGCATCTGCCAAGGCTAATATAGCAATAGAAGCCCACCCTAAGTAGGTTTTGGATTTGTTTTTGTATCTGTAAATGTAGAGTTTTGTAATAGTGAAATTGTATAAGAACAAGTAAATAAGACTCAAATATATGTACAGAATATTATGAACACCACTACGGTGGTTGTTTTATACGTATATGTTATAAGTTTTATTTCTTTAGCGAAAAATATATATAAATTCCGTTTCACCAATGATGTTAAAAACAAAGTTAAAGAGTTTAGTTCAGGCGCATCCCCCGCTCTTCGCTAGGCTGGGATGTGAGGCGGCTAATTATGGGTATCAGAGCTGTGCTTAGCAGCCTGCATAGAGTATGTGGATAGAAAACACTTAGTCTGGGGTGAATATGTCGTCGAATCGCGATGTCCTTGTGTCTTCAGGTTTTCTATAGATGGATCATCTTCTCGAATTCAGCTGAAGAAGCACGGAGTGTTAACCTCGAGATTAAATATCGCCTCGAGCCCTCAAAGCAATGCCCCCGTTGAGCTAAATGAAGCCTTGCTAAGGATATCTTAGGACATGGCTCGAGTATTGGAAAGATTGATAGCTCCGAAAGCCCTAATATATGGTAAGAAGACATTAATGAGGAATTCCATAGACAAAATATGCAAAGAGTCCGATAAAGCCACTCGTTAGAAAAGCTACAAAGAATATCGAGGAAGCAGATGCCCCTCCCGATCATAGAGTATCATGTGCGCCCCACTATCAGCAGAGCCGAGGCATGATCGGGTGGGAAGCTAGTGTTAAGGAGTCTATGATCAAATCCTATGCCACGGGAATCTTTTCTCAAGAGTCTGTATTAAATATGTTTCGATATAAAACTGAAACTATGCAAATGCGCCACTCAAGGGAAAGGAACTTATCTGCTGGCTGAATAGAGAAAGAATTTAATTCCATCCTTTAAGTATGCACCAGAAATGGCTTCTCACCGAGTACTTTGCAGTATTAATCAAGATGGACTACATGAGTCCATAAAAAGATATCTGGCGCCTGTCACAATATTTCAGCAAGTAAATTTCTATCAGTTGGTGCAGGTGGCAATGAAAGTAAAAAGATCTGAAGCAAGTAGTAAAGAAAGGTTTCAGAAAAAGAAGTTTTCTAGAGGAGTTTCTTCCTCCTCGAGTAAAAAGCAGCCAGAGAGTCCCAAGTCGTCGCACAGGTTCTATGAGACAAGACGTAGAAGATAAAGGCTATAGTGGTACCTAGTTCGCAGAGGTGCTTTAACCGGACAATGAGAAGTTCCAGTACCACCGCCATAGACGGAATTCGGGGTATGTGTAGGTTATCGACTGTGGAGATGTTTCGTATGCGGGAAGCAATCAACACTTGATAGCGAATTGTCCCCGAGAGTTAGGGGATAATAGGAGTTTGCAAAGTAGTGGTAGAGGGAGATATGTTGCACCACCTTCGACTCAGGATCGAGGTAGGGGTCGAGTTGGCCCGATTCAACATAGGGGACGTGGAGGTACAATAGAGACAAGGATCTGCTCGCGCCTATGGTACCTAACACGAGCTTATGCTATGAAGGCCCGGAGGATCAAGATGTTCCCCGGCGATCACGTATTTTTCTCTTTATGATATCGAGATGCATGCTTTGATGCACTCTGCTCTACTCATTCGTATATCCGTACCGAACATGTGTTCGATATAATGCCATAAGTAAAGCAATTACTGGTATGATATGCTTGTTACTAGTCCCCTCAGGCATAGTAGTCGAAGCCAACCGAGTGTATAAGAACCGCTACCTAATGACTCATGATAGAGAGTTTCGCCGATCTACTCGCTTTGCCGCTTCATGAGTTTGATTAATTTAGAATGGATTGGCTATCTAAACACCAAAGAATGAGTTGATCGTGGATAAGAAAATAGTAAGATTCTAAATGTTCTCAATTTGCCGAGGTAATAAAGACATGGTAATTCCATCCTGGAGCCATGCCAAATGCAATTTTAGTTGTGCAAGCCCAACGATTGCTAAGGAAAGGTCGTGAAGCCTTTGCTTCGTGTCGACTCTAAAAGATGCCGGGCGAGATGTGGAAAAGATTCCAGTAAAGAATTTCGGCGTTTTCGAGGAATTGCCTGTGAATACCAATTTGAAAGAGAAGTAACATGTCTATCGGGGTCACATACGGAACGACCCAATTTCTAAGGCACCCTACCGCACGGTCTAACTCCGAACTAAAAGAGCTGAAGACTCAACTACAGGAGCTATCGGGTGTAACACCAAATTATACCCTGTCGCTTTATAACATGTTTGGGTATAATAAAAGTAAAAGTATATTTTTCCTAATAAAATAAAGATAAAAACAAAAGTAGGAATACGCATAAGTTAAATTACAAATAATAAAGAAGATTAGAGGCTATCAGAAAATAACATAAAATTGATTTGCAAATAGTAGAAGAGTCAAGGACCAAAGAGTAATAAAAGAAAGATATTAGAATGAAATAAGGATGAAAATTGCGTTATGACAAGTGGCTTAAAGGAAAGAGGGATGCTTCCTCCTTTGACTGAAAGTGAAATAGCAAAGGATAAGCATCAGTTAAATATCTTATTTCGTCTCGAGAAAAGAAAAAGAGAGCAAATACTTTACAAGCAGAGAAGAGAGAAGAAAGTGAAAGAAGGCATCATGTGCACGATACATGTCTTCATTGTATAATTACTAAATTTGAGTATCAAGTATGGAATCTCCTTGAGTGCATGGGTATGGATAATGCTTTGGGGTTATATGGAAACTATGGAGCATGGAAGTCTAGTTTCTGACTATGCTTAGGGACATGGTTAAGAACCTCTATCTTGTGTATGGCTCTTTGGGTCTGGGGAACACCTAAACTCATTTCTTGTAGTATTTAGCTAAGAAGAGCTTTAAGGCTCTAACATGCTCTGAGAAGGGTCTAGTTGCAAAGTCAACCTGAAAATTCCTCATTGTCGACCATATGCAAAGAATGGATCTTAACAGGTTTTTGGGTCCGAAATACAGGGAATTCAGAAGTAAGTCCTTCTGTGAAATTGTAGCCACATCAATGAACTGATGCAAAGAGTTTAATTCTCAATTTGACTCCTCGCACTCAAGCATGGCCTTTACTCCGAATAGCCAAATGGGTGAGCCGGTCGTCCAACAAATGTCGCCAAACAAACATTGCCACTTCGCATACCGTCACCGTCAAGGCGTTGATCAGCACATGACCTCCAACTTCGAAGGTCATATCTCCTCCGTCCGAACTCCGATTGGGTGTTCGACTCTATGGAAAGCCCATTGAGTCAAGAATCCATCCATATGCCTGAGGAGGAATATTAGATGTCAGACCGAGGTGTCGACATGCTCGTCACCAAAGGCAAATTCGTCATCTCGTGTCACCGTCAAGATCGACACTACGATGACCTCCAACTCGGCGTCATATCTCCTCTGTCTAACTGACTGGGTGTTCTTGGACTCTATGGAAAGCTCATTGAGTCAAGAATCCATCCATATGCCTGAGGAAGATATTAGATGTCAGAACGAGGTGTCGACAAGAGTCTGGCCACTTCGCAGAAGCCGTCGGGCTCCAGTCACTGGTCAAGATCGACCGCGCATGACCTCTAACTTCTAAGGTCATATCTCCTTCTTCGCTTGAACTCCGATTTGTAGTGTTCTCGACTTATGGAAAGCCCATTGAGTCAAGAATCCATCCGTATGCCTGAGGAAGATATTGATGTCAGACCGAGCTCGCTACTTCGTACACAAATTGTGTCACTGTCAAGATCGACCGCGCATTTAATTTCCAATCTCAAGGCCACATTCCTTCGCTTCAACCTGATTCGGGTGTTCTCGACTCTATGGAAAGCCCATTGAGCCGGCGAATCCATCCAGGCGCTCTTGCGGAAGATATTAGATGTCAGATCAAGGTGTCGATCGGAGCTCGTCAATTTCCAGTGCAACTCGTCGGGCCCGTGTCACTCGTCAAGATCGATCGCGCGATGACTTCCAACTTCTATTACTATAACTTCTTCGCCTCGAACTCCGATTCGAGTGTTCTTGACTCTATGGAAAGCCCATTGAGTCAAGAATTCATCAATAGATAGCATGGGATAAGATTGGAACTCATGATGTCCTAAGTATGAAAAACAGTAGGCTCAGAGTAACTATAGCTATTCATATTATGAATTCATAAATACCATAAGCATACTGGTAAGCATAGTTATTTATGCCACAATGAGACATGAAAATGCAAAGTTATGAATAAATGATTGTATATATATATATATATCACATATGATTACCGAATGACAATAATTTCGCCCTGAATATAGGATATATACCGAGCATAAAACACAGCACATTGATCGGTCTGGCGAACCCGGGTAGAGGGATGGGGATGGGCATGCCTATTGGGGGTGGGAAAAAATAAGTCCGCAGCATACAGTCTCCGGGACATATCGACAGGCCCCGTTTGGGATCACTGCGGGTCCCGAAAGGGTCACCACAATACCCCGGCCCCAGAATAGGTCACCCGTCCGGGACAAAGGATGATACCTTTGGGTATAGATGTTGAGGCTTCACACAGCCGCTTCAAGCTCTCAGGGACCCACCGGTTGGCACAAGGAATATGGGCCGCCGGCCCTCATGACCATCAGAGCCATACAAGGAATACACACTCTGGCCCTCATGGTTTCCTCATTCACTTCTAAGGTTTATGCATATGAAATATAAAAGAAATGATGTGTGTATATGCAAAGGTGAAATGTAGAGAATATATGAAGAGAATATGAGAAGCATAGCACCGTTATGTGATGATAGTATACGCTACAAGAACAAGAAGTAAAATACAAGATGACATGAAAAGTATACGGATGATGATAAGAATGGAACCTGTTATGATAAGTATATATATGAGAAAAACGGATAAGAATCTCAGGAACGTGATTTATGTGCGTTATACGCATTTGTATAGAAGTGCGCACCTAATAGAGGTCATCCATGTGTATTACATCTCACTGGGGTCAGAAAAGCCTGCAAGACGGCGTTCAATCCGCTGCAGTGGGCCGCATGAGGAGACCGTAGGGACCAGCCATCCATCGGCTAGTCAAAGGCCACAAGACACAATAGGGTGCCCACCGGAAGACCTTTAGGGTCTATTTTCAGAGTAATGAAAGTTTGTAAACCAATGTAAATATTATGTATGTTGAACACTTCCATATATGGAGCTTGTATATATTTTTGTAACTACGCTACGTAATATAATACAAGTTAATTGTTTAACATATATGAATATGGGCAAAAGGTTATAAGTTTAAAAAAAAAGAGTGACCCTCACTTGACATCCTATGCCGAGTTGGGGCGTCACAATTGGACAGGGGTTTCATTCGACCTAATGTTTCGCCTTGGGGTGCGCCGGTTTTATTTGTCAAAAAGAAAGATGACACTCTTCGGATGTGCATTGATTATTGGCAAATAAACAAAGTGACAGTGAAGATCTTTTTTATTAGTTGAAAGGAGTAAGCGTCTTTTCAAAGATAGACTTGCGATTTGGATATTATCAACTTCGGGTGAAAGATGTTGATGTTCCGAAAACAACCTTTAGAACCTGATATTGTCATTATGAGTTTTTAGTAATGCCATTTGGGTTTATTAATGCATCGGCTGCATTCATGGACTTGATGAATAGGGTATTCCAACCCTTTATCCGGACCTGCTTTGTACAGAGATTCATCGATGACACCTCGTGTATTCTAAATATGCATAGGAAACATGAACATCATTTAAGGACAAAGAGCCATGATTCTCGAGAGAGAAACAGCTTGTTTGTGAAGTTGAGTTAAATGTGATTCGCTTAAGGAAGTGCCATTCCTAGGCCATATTGTAATCAGAGGATATCGTAGTCGACCGCAAAGATCGGGGGCGCCTGCGGAGTTGGAAACCGCCTAAATGTAGCTAAGGTAAGGGAGTTCGGGTTTAACAGATACTATCGACTTCGGCTTGTGCTGATTTTCCGTCATAGCATCTTCGCTACAAAGTTACTCCGTAGTGGTAAAGTTCTAGTGGATGACAAGTGTCGGCCAAGTTTTGAAACGCTAAAGAAAATACCGATTGACCACCTGTCGACCACCTACTCGTAGAGATCATGCCATGTATAGTGATGCGTCAAAAAATTGGTTTGGGATGTGTATTGATGCAAGATGGAAAGTGGTGGCATATGCCTCCGCATATTTGAAACCACATGAGCAAAAAATTATCCCACACATGATTTAGAGTCGGGTAGCTATGAGTGTTAGTCGAAAACATGACGACACTATTTACATGGTGAAAATGTAGAATCTCTTTGGCGCATCAAGTAAGAGTCTTGGCATCCATAACTTAGAAAGAATTGAACTTGAGGCAACGTTGGTGGCTATAATTGTTTAAGGACTATGATTGCATAATTGATTACCACCCAAGAAAAGCTAATGTGGTGGCTAATGCTTTAAGTAGAAAAATGATTCGCCCATCCTGAATCATTGTGATTGAGATTTTGAATCTCAGATGGAGCCTGTTGGTTTAATCGAGAGTTATTCCGATTTGAAAATGATGAGAAGAGATGCTCAAGAATGGATGTCAAGCTACAAGAAGCAGTACGCTAGTCTAAATCGAGACAAGACTGACTATTTTATAGATGAAAATGGAGGTTTGTTTTACAAGAGTAGATTATGTGTACCAAATGACATGGAGTTGAAAAAGAAGTTGATGTATGCAAGCCACAATATCTTATTTACCATGCATCTTGGAGGTAACAAGATGTACCAGGATTTGAAACAGTACTATTGGTGGCGAGGGATGAAAAAGGATGTAACAGACTATGTGTTTAAATGTCTGACTTGTCAGCAAGTAAAGACCGAACATCAAGTATTGTCCGGTTTGTTAAATCCTCTTCTAATTCCCTAATGAAAGTGGGACAACATTACTATGGACTTTGTTTCTGGTTTTCTTTTCACCCAAAAGAAACATGATTATGTTTGGGTAATTATGGACAGACTGACAAAGTTCGGCCACTTTACCGTCGACTCGACTATTCCATGATCTAAGAAGCATAACTGTGATATGAATGAAATTTTCTGTGTTACATGGTATTATGATATCTATAGGGGTGTTTCGACTCGCGATCCACGGTTTGTTTCGTTTTGAAGGGACTATAGGTCAAATTCCTCGGGTACTAGGCTGAATTTAGTACAACTTTCCATCCATAAAACGTGATGGACAAAATGGGAGAGTGATTCAAGTGTGTTAAATATTGATGTTTTGTCAGGTAATTTAGATTTCCCTAAGTTGGGATGGGAAGAATATCTTATGGAATTGGTTATATACGCTATCGATCCAGTATTTGTATCATTTCTACGAAGTTTTCAGATTTGGCAGTGAGACGTGTAGAACTCCTCAGACGCCGGACATAATCGAACAAGCATAAGGTTATTGGTCTTGATATAGTGAATGAAACATAAGAGAAAAGTTCGTGTTATTCGCAGCGTTAAAGGTCATAGCGGATCGAATATAAAACTGATGTTTTCATTTGAAAGACAGAAAGATATTGGAATAGATGAAGTTGGAGATAAAATAATTTTGAAAGTATCACCGTGGAGAAAGATTCTACGGTTTGGCAAGAAAGGAAAGCCGAGTCCAAGATTCATTGGGCCATATGAAATCTTAGAAAGAATTGGCCCTGTTGCTTATCAGTTGGCCCTCCCTCTAGAGTTGGCCAACTTACATGATGTTTTTCACGTGTCCATATTGAGGAAATACAAATAAGAAGAATCACATATCCTGCCTGTGCAAGAGGTGCAAATGCAACATAATTTCTCCTATGATGAAGAGCCAAAAGCTATATTAGCTCGAGAAGTGAACATTAGAAATAAGTAACGTTAGTGAAAGTACTATGGCAACACCATGGCAGGGAGGAAGCTATGTGGGAGCTAGAAGCAACTATGAGGACACAGCACCCGCAACTATTCAGTTTAGGTAATAATTTCGAGTACGAAATTCTTTTAAGGGTGGGGTGGTGTGAACTGTAATGAGTACTCTCTAAAATGATAATTCCTAATTTGCCTTTATAAACGTGCGAGGGGTATAATTATGATGTTGAATCTTTGAAATTCTTCCGAATTTGATATTATTAAGGTGAAAAATGATAACAACCCGGAAATTAAATTCAAGAATCAAGGGTAAAAGGGGAATTGTAACAGTGATCTAAAGGGCATAAAACAAGAAGTTTATATGCCAAAATAGAATAATGAGATAATCTCGAAATGCAAATGAAGAGATGAAGGGCTTTTTGGAGTTAAAAAATGGGAAAACTAACTAAAAATGCAAGGTCAAACAAGGCCTTAGACCAAAATTAGGGATAAGACCAAAATGGTATATTGAATGAGCATTTGCTCATGTGAAGAAAAGAGAGAGTGTGAGAGAGAGACAAAGTTGTTGAAGGGAGAAGTCATCTTTGGGTTTTATTTGTTCAAGCAAAGAGAAGGAAGGAAGGAGGAGGAAAAGCAAGTTTGAAGAAAAGATTAAGGTTAGGAACTCATCCTAACTTCTTTGAGCATTTCGTTTGGTATTCATCAAACCCTAACTTGTATAAGTGTGATTTTAATTATTTTAGTTCAGTTTGTGGTTGTTTTGAAGTTGTTTGAGTTTGTTGTGGTCCTCAATTGAGGAATGTTTTAGAAGGAAATGCTGAGGTTTCAAATGAGATGTCAAGCCAAAATTTTCCAAAACGATGAAAGTTTTGTTTCGCCATCACTCATTTAAATGGAGTGATTCAAATTTTTGGGTAAATTAGACTTCTAAGAGAACAAATCTCCTTGAAATAAGTGTATTTAAATTTGGACCCTATTGGACCCAAAAAATTCGTCAAAGTAAAACCCTGTTTTCGAGCAGTTTTTAATACACTTTTGGTGGTTTGGTATAGTTTTGGATATTTAGGACATAAGTTGAGTTTCACTCATCCAAATTGAGTTATTCAAATTTTTGGGTAAACTAAATTTCTAGGAGAACAAATCTCCTTGAAATAAGTATATCCGTATTCGACCCCATTGGACCCGTGTACCACAAAAGTGAAACCCTATTTTCGCGTCGATACGCTTTGGTGTTTTGGCAAGAATTTTGTGTTTTAGGCTGATACACTGAGCGTTTCACTCATTCAAATCAGTGATTCAAATTTGCAACTTGACTTAGGAGAACAAATCTCCCTTGGAAATAAGTGTATTCAAATTTGAACCCCATCGATCCGTAAAATTCGTTAAAGCCATGAGTCGTCAGAGGGAAATATTTCAAGGTTTAAAGTATTTGAAGTAAATAAATAAAAGAAGGGTTGATATATGAAATATGAACACATGAACTGGTAATAAAAAACATGTAAATGACTAGTACGACATTCTAACTCATAAAAACCTAATAAGCTTCGATTCTCGGCATATATTCCAAAGTGGATGGACAAGGGGACACTGCCCCATGAGGGGATTACAAGTTATAAGTCGGGCTTGCTTTCTGCTCTGGCTAAAGCGGTCCCGCTTTGGTCACATAATACGTATAGGGTCACTATCTGCATAATGATGTGATACCTTCGGGTACATACGGTCTCGTTTGGGTCATACAGTACAGGCATAGATCACTGCTTCATACAGTGATGATACCTTCGGGTATGGACAGTTATCTCCCGTATCCACGTCTTTGGAATATACGGCATAAAAAAAAATAATTCAAGATGATATAAGATAATATGAAACGATGACAATACGAAAAGGCATGAAATATGCAAATTGATACTAAACTCTGCATATGATAAGGCAACAAAATAGGAAGATGATGTTTATAAGCTATCAGATGATGTGATGACCTAAATTAAGTGATCATCATATGGTCATGATGATGAGCAGACAAGCTCCCACTGCCCATGTTTCTGTAATGAGTGTTTCATCCCGGTAGGTACCTAAGAGACATTCACGACATTCCTCGTATCCGGCTGCATAACATAGCAATAGAAGCCCACCCTGGTAGGTTTTGGATTTGTTTTTAATCAGAATGTAGAGTTTTTGTAATAGTGAAATTGTATAAGAACAAGTAAATGAGACTCGTATATATGTGATATGATATGAATTACTCACTACGATGGTTGTTTTATATGTATACATTATAAGTTTTATTTCTTTATGAAAATATTTATAAATTGGGTCCACCAATGACAGAAAAACAAGTTAAAGAGTCCTAGTCCTGTGTCAAGGCCCCCACTCTTCTTCGCCAAAGGGTCGGGGCGCGACAGATTCCTCCAAAACACATCGATGTGGCATGCTCATTCTCTATCATAGTTAACTCCCTCCAAAAATTCGATATGGTTTAATTCTTCATCCCCTTCTTAAAAGTTCAGCTCTTATCACCTTTCTGAGCTTTCTCATCACCTTCATTTCCGGGTCATCCTCTCCTCCAAAGTTCAAATTTCTTCATCAGTCATCACGACAACCAAAACACATCAACATTCATCTCGAAAGAATGCCTTCAAGAATGAACGCTCCTTATTATATCATTCACCAAGACTGTAACACTCGAGAATTTATTCATAACATATGACAAGATCAAATGAAGGTACGTAAATATATTTGGGAAAAAGATAATGGTGATTGGTTATTGTGACATTATTTTGTTATGGTGGAAAACAGTACTTTTATAATAAACATGAAAGAAAATGTTTATAAAAGAGGTTTTTCATGAAAAAGAGTAAAATTGCATTGTAATATGTAAAACCTAGACGGACTAAAGCTGCTTTGTTTTTATAAAGAACTTTGATAGCTGCAAGTTTTTGTAAGAAAACCTGTATGTAACTGGTGGTTAAGTTTCTTTACTAAGAACTTAACAAAGTAGTTAAGTTTGTGGTAAAAAGACTTTACCTGAACGTAACCATAGTTAAGTTTATTTGATAAAGAACTTAACACTCATTAAGTTTGTAGTAAAACAACTTAACCTGAACGAAACTAAAGATAAAATTCATACCTACACAACTATTACTTTAAATTTCATTTTAATATCAATAATTGATTATTATTTAATTTTAATTTTACTTTGTTACAGTGATTGATGAAGTGAGAGTAATGATTTTATACGAAGGAGATTATGTGCAAAATGGAACATGTAACATTTCTGAAGCTGTAAAGGGAAGGCGGTATTAAACTTCGCAAGACTATAACATATGAAGAATTGTTAAAGACAATATCGATTGAGAGTATATCTAAGGGAAAGTATCAACAATGAAGTATGTGTTCAATGCTAACATACCAACCACTCATACAATTGAGATGTCGGAGATGTAAAATTTCATCCATTGAATTGCATCGATGGTGGTTGCCAGCTCGACAGGACAAAGTACCAGAGGAAGAAAATGATGTAAATCAGAGTACGAATCAATCATCAATATCGATTTTAACACTCAACCCGTGAGTGATTTCAACGATGAAAATAGCTATGGATAGTTGTGGATCACTAATTGTTTTGATTCCCATGACTTGGATACATATGGATGGTTATAAGCGATGGTGGAAATGAATGTCAACTTATTTGATGATAAAGCCAAGTAATGCAAATTGATTCAATGAAGAGCCAATCGGAGAACATGAAATGGCCGTAAAGAAGTACTGAAAGGGAAACTTCATCTCCCGGTGCTTGGTGATGACCATATAGAACAGCATCAAATATACCCAATAAGAAAGAATTGAAGAAAAGTCGTATAGATTGTTTTTAAAAAGAAAATTCTGGCTTACTTTTTGTTGTGTGCTTATAAAAAGAAAGCAAGCGGGCTAATTCTGCGTAAATAAAGTCACTGGAAAATTTCACTCAGGAAGTCTTGGTACATGATATCACGTGATCATCGTCATGCAAGGCAAAGGTTGATTGGTGAAAGCAATAAGAGAAATATACAGTGGGTTGAAGGTCGTTAATATCGCCCTAAAAATATTGACAGTAGCCGATATTCGGCAAGTACGACGTGGGGATAAGCTATGATAAGGCATGGAGAGCTAGAGAAATTGCTTTAAGTTCTCTTAGAGGTGCACCGGAAGAGTCTTATAGTGCTTTACCATCTTATTGTTATGTGTTGAAGCAGAAAAATCCTAGTACCATTACTGATATAGTTATTGATCATGACAATCGATTAAAATTGATTTTTATGGTTTCGTGCATGGTCTTAGGATTTCATGATCATCACATTAATGCTCATAACACCCTGATGGCGAATATTTTCTAAGAAGCATTTAGGAACCCATTTTGTCGTCACATGTGCGATTGCGACAATAATCTGATGATAATTCATTGATGTTTGAATCGTGATTCGGAGGATGATGCTTCTTGGGAATGGTTCCTTATAAAATCGAATGAAGCAATTGGTTGTGTTGATGATCTTGTGGTGGTTTCAGACCGTCATAGTAGCATTGAAAAAGCTGTACGAAAAGTGTTTCCTTATGCAAGTCATGGTGTGTGCACCCATCACTGAAGCAAAAACCCAAAACTGAGGTTCACCAGAGTGTGCAAGTCCATAAATTTTATTTTAATGATGCTGCTTACAATATATTACCGCTAGGTGAAGCATTTCTTTAATGTTATATTTTGGGCAAATCTCTACAAATGATTTCTCTTCTCCAAGAGTAGCAACGTGACTATGGATGTAGGTGTTGACTGGTGGGCACGCCACACCCTTTCTAGAAATAGGTACAAATAATATTATGACCATGGTGGTTGCCGAAGTCTTAATGTTGTATTAAAGGATACAAGGGATCTTCCATGTCAGGCTATTGAAGAGTTAAGAAATTTACTTTAAAAGTGGTTTGCAAACCAGAACAATGGGCATTGTCAATGACAAATGAGTTAACAACATAAAGTGTATGGAGTTTCATCGATGTAATGGAGTAATGACATCATAATGATACGGTTGAAGCAATTAATCAATGGAGCATAATGTTAAATATAATGGAGTAAGTGATCATGTGAACTTCGTACCACTCTGCTTCTTGCATGACAAAAGCCCGCCATTTTGATTCCTGATCAAGATGGCCATGCCTCACATGTGTTATCGGTGGGTCGTAGATATCCACAAATGTCATGTTATTCTTTGTGCTCCAAATATTACAATCAAGCCAACTCATTATTAGCTTCATATGATCGAAGCTTTAATCATATCCTGACATAGAAAGATTATGGTGCTTTAATAGATATTAGAAGTAGAGTTTTATTACCACAAAAACAAGCATGCACTACAGCCACACTTCAAGAAAAGAGAGAATCCCCTTTTAGGTGAGATGGTAAAATGTGCACATGACGGCCATGGGTCAATGTGCAGGATTGGCTCGGTGATGTTCTTAACCCCACACTCGTCGAAAGGGTGTCACAAATCAGAACCATAAACCTGTTAACTTTATATGGCTCTAAACAATTATCTTGAAAATATAAACGACAAAAAAAAATACACATTATAAATATATACATTATCATATTACAAAATATAAATTACATATTACAAAATAACATCATACCCCCACCATTGAAGCTGCATCAACATATTCAATTATATTATATACAAAAACCTTTCATTGTTTTAAAAATATATGTACATCATCCTCAAAATAAACCAAACATCATTGATGGGCACCTAATGCCGTGGTCGACCTTGGTCGATGTGGGACGCCATTTGGCCATCACCGCACCCTCGATACCTACACGTATAAACACCCGTGCTATGCTTTATAGCTTGCTGGGGGATCCATAAATATTGGCGACCACAATAACGATCGTCACAAACACATATACAAATGCATCTAACTATACATATACATATACATTTAACCATTTATCAATAATTGATTTCTAAATTGAGTAAGGTGGCTAAATCATAACAATTCCATATCTAATTGATTTATTTTTTATTATTCATGACCTTCTCATTATCATTATCTTTTATAAGTTATGCTGCTTCATCTTATATCCCGTAATTTTACTCATTTACATTTTTTCTATTTCGCTAATACGAGCGATGCATTTTATAAACATTACAAAATTTTTATCTCATCTTATGTCATGCTCATAGATATTCAAAGTAGCGGGATCATGGGACGTAACTATATGTACTAAAGGTACCATCACCGTATGAGACAAAGGATCTATAAATTGTATCAGTATTGTATGACAAAACTGGCGCCATCGAACGATCCCAAATGATCCATGTAATCGACTCAAACGGGGCCACTCTGTTTATAAATTGTATGTTGTAGCATTGTTATTCATATAAGCATACCTATCTATCCAACTACCTCTAGCCATAAGCAGCAACCATTTATTATGTTTTTTTAACAATCTTCAAATATCAAAACATTGAGATCTCATATATATGAATAATTACCGATATCCCGTATGGGCCATTACAGGGATATTCTAACGTTAATTATTCTCTTGAACTTTGTAAGATAGTTTCTAATATATTTCTTGGCGGATCATTGACTATATTCTGTGCTTTTCATATAACAAAAATAAGGCACTCATTCTCACACGATCGTGTAGTTCATATCCTTTCGTATCTTTAATCATCTCAATATATTTATCCTATATCATGTAACATTAATTCATATAACTTTTGTACAATTTTCATTATTATATAATTCGCTAACTAGGCACATAGACTTTTTTTATTGGTCTTCTATAATCATTTAAGAGACATCTAAGCGCTCCTCAAATATGTCACATAGGGAGAAGACAAAGGAGTTCTACAATCGTGGTTCGCTGCCATACCTTTAACCTGACCGAAACAAAGCTCCCTTGTGAATTTTCTAGGCATAATAGGGCCCTAAATTCAGATTATACTTCCTCATGGAAGTTGTTCTCTCTTAGGAAGTCTAGTTTACTCTAAAATTGGAATCACTGGGCATTTGGAGACTAAAATATCCCAATATATGACTCAAACACTCAAGGTTGGTTTGGTCATACGGGGTAACTCTAGAAATGGAATTGAATTCCAAATTCAGGCTCATAAGGTCAATGTGATTTACACAGTGGTCTTCTGAATATTTAAAGCTATGGGTCTTGTGATTCTCCTCCAATTAGAATCACCTCATTGAGGTCTTTAAGCCAAGATATAATAAAACAAAAAACATGGGTTTTAGAAAATTTTGACAACAAACCTAAAATACCTACATGTTTCTACACATTTCACACCAAACCCTCCAACAGGATCCAAAACAAATGAAAACACCAAAAACACAAAATAGAATAAGGAAATCCCAAACTCAACTACAAACCAAACCCTAGCTTCTTCTCTTTCTCCTATTCCTTTTGCCTTCTTCTTCCTTCTCACTTGAACAAGTAGATCTCCAAAGAAATTGAAGAGAAAGTAACAAAATGGCTCTTCTCCCTCGGGGAACCGCAAGCCCTGGGGCCTCTCTCTCCAAACACCCAAAATGAGAACTCTTCTTCCTCATAAGACCAATTTTTGGTCTTATCCCCTTTTATTGGCTAAGTAGTCATGTTAGGCAAAAAAAAAAAAAAAAAATCTCATTTTTGGTTAAACTTTCTTCTTTTTGCATTTTAGTCCCCTTTATTTTATCATTTGCAAATAACTTATCACAAATTTAAGGACATAACATCATTTAACTTAATGTTTCTTAAGTCCTTAATTTGCAATGTGGCATATTTCTCTTGGATTAATTCCGAGTTTATCGTTTTTCACTCTTAGCACTTAAATTTGAGGTACACAAATTTTACTTTTATTATACATCTAAACCTAATAAACTACTAGTATAATTCTAGGATGTTACAATGGTCATAACCGAAAGTCTTCCAAACGATCAACCCAATGAGTGATAGTGAAATTCTGTTATTCATTTTTACATTCATGACTCATATTTCTTGTACATGGTGAAAAGGAAATTAACAATCATTTCTCGCTTAGTCTTTTTTAGAAAATTTCTTATTGTTGTTTTTGCTTCTTTTGGACAGGTGCTGATTCGCAAAGCAATAATTTGATAAAGATTCCATAATTTTGCATTAAAATAAGCGCAGTATATTTCACCTCCTTATGCATGCAAAAATGGACTTAAAGCTGTATGAGTTTCACACTCATTAGTTATAGTATCCTTGTTAGTTTTTTTAAACTACAGTTATGTTTCATTTACATTCAACTTAATAGTAGCTTAGATTTCTTTGACCTAAATACAGTTAAGTTTCATTTACATTCAACATACGCCGCTTGCTTCAAAGAAATCGATTTCACATAACACAACTCCATAGCTTAAGTTTCTTTATATTGAACTTAACATTGGTTATGTTTTTAAATTAAACTAGTCGACCGAATGCAATCAGAAGTTAAGTTTTGCTTTCATATCAACTTAATAAAGGGTTAAGTTTTCACTAAAACAAGATTACTTGAATGTAACTACGCTAAGTTTTTATATTAAATCTTGGTTAGTTGGTTAAGTTTGCGCTAAACTAGTTGAAATCGAACTACTATAGTTAAGTTTCGCTTTCTTACATTGAACATAATAGTGGTTAAGTTTACAATTTAACAAGTTTACAAGAATGTGTAACTATAGTTAAGTTTATTTTTTTATATTGAACTTAACAAGAGGTTAAGTTTGATAGCTAAACTGAAGAACTCGAACGTGAATCGTACTAAGTTTTGTTTACATTGTATTAACAATGGTTAAGTTTTCATTTAAACAAGATTACCCGAACGCAACTACAATTAAGCTTCTTTTATATTGAACTTAACAGTGGTTAAGTTTGCAGTTAAACTAGTTGAACTGAACGTTACTGTAGTTAAGTTTCATTTACATTGAACATAACAGTGGTTAAGTTTACAATTTAACAAGTTACAATAACGTAACTATAGTTAAGTTTATTTTATATTGAACTTAATAGTTGTTAAGTTTACTCAGAATATCTCGAAATATACCCTGTAGCGCTTTTCTGACATGTTTAGGGTTTAATAAAAAGCTAAAATATGAATTTTCGGGAAATAAAACGAGAAACCCGGAATTTGTACAGGATAAAACAAGGGTACATATGTAATTTGCCAAAAAAGCATTCAAGCCATGCAAGGATAAGAAGGTTGGTATGGTTGGGCCTGAAATGATGCTCAACTCTGATTTGGTAAAAAGAGAGAACCCATGGATTTAAAGTGAATGAATGAAATCTGAACTTAAAAATGGTTGGGAGCCAAACACGGCCTAAAGCTTATATAGTTGATTTGAAGCATCAAATTGGTCTCATTTCGGGACAAAAACGGTGGAGAAGAAGAAGAAGTTAAGGGAAGGGAGAAGAAGAAGTTAAGAAGCAGGCCAGGTCACCTACACATGATCATCGAGTTTTGTATGGAGATTATAAATTCAGGCGGATCGTGTATTGGGACCATGGTAGTTTTATATGGTTCAAACCTAGGTTAGGGATTTCATCCCCAACCCTAGATTTTTGAAAGTGGTTAGTGGAAACCTGAATGGTACTGGAAGAAGAGCATGGGAATCCTCCCTCAGGTTGGATTCATGGTTTAATTTCAAGTAATGGAGTCGGGCTTAGAACAAACCCCTTAACTAATCTTATGTTTATTTTTATGTATGGTTTACACTCACATTATAGTTTTTGTTTTATAACCATGATAGGTTTCTTGAAGTAAGATGTTATCGAAAAGAGGATTTGAGTGTAATATGGTTACAAGATGAATATGGAAATTTGTTTTGATGTGTATATCGAGCACGAGTTGGTTTGGTAGAAAAAATACGGGTGGAGAAAAACCACCTTCCTCGGGAAATTTTGAGGGTGGTATCGGGTACCAAACAGAGTGGTACCGTACCATAAGTAGCCTGCTCCACCGTATCGATACCGAATTTTCTGCGACCGGGATACCCAATGCTCTCATTTTGATCGGGCAGCTAGTATTTTTAGCCATAACTGGGCTTCATTTCTATCCGATTTGAGTGATCTGTCTTCGCTTAGTTCAACTAGACTCAAGTAGAACAAAACACCCCGAACTAGTGTTACCTTCAAAATTTCTTGACTTTGATGTGGTTCAGAAATTCACTCAAATCGGGCTAAGTGTTTAAGCCAATTTCGGTTATGTTTTGAACATAGAGTAGTCCATGTTGTTTAGACATATCTTGAGTTTTTATGGTTCGATTTGGGTGATTCCAGTTGGAGAAGAACCCCAGCACCTTAGTTTCAAATGAATACAAAAAAGAACCAGAAGTGTCAGGTATGAAGCAGACCCTGAAAAATGAGTATTTCAAACTGGATCTAAGCCTGGCATGAAATGCCATAACTTAAGTTTGATGATTCAATTGGAATGATTCCAATTTCTAAGTAAAGTAGATTCATAAAGGAACAAGAATACATGAATGAGGTGTGAATACATAGGTATCATACTGTACAAGTATATGAAATTCCATATGGAACATGCATGAAACATGAACCTGAATATGAAAGGCAATATGTCATGAACACATAATGTGGCTAAGAATGCCCTAATTATTCTGTACGAATAAAAATAGATTATATAAGGATTATTAACCTCGATTATAATTATGAACCGTCTACACTTTATATGGAATGACACGACACCTCTCATATGCTGTGGTAGGGTACATAAGAGATTTCTGGTGACTTTTTGATTAGTGCGACTACATTTCGACCGTGTTTAAGACATTAGTACTTCCTAAGATTCCGATTAGTGCGACGACACTGATCGTAAGCCACAAGACATTAGTACTTTGCACTTTGATTATGCGACGACACTCTTTCCTGACCGTGTTTCTAAGACAAGAGTACCTCAGACTTTGATTAGTACTCAGATTTCGATTAGTGCTGACAGCATTGTCAATGTGCCGACACTCTCGCTTGTGCTACGACACCAAGATCAGACAAATCTTCGGTACTTATTGTGTTGTGTCCTACTCATCCCGAATTACTCGGCTCAAAGTAATCCAACGCTTATACGAGCAAGATCAATAGCACAAGAGTAAAGAAATGAATATGCTGAAGATCCAATTACCTACCGTACCTCTCAGATTGCTCAGAGTACCCACTACTTTGCGCTGCTAAAATTTCAGGAGGTATTCTAATGTACTTCCGTGATCCGTAATAGAAGTATAAGATCCAAATATAAGAATAAGCTCGGTGAACACAAGTATAAGATCTATAAGACAAGTATATGCTCAGAATACAAGTATAAGTTCCTGTGAAGACAAGTATATATGTCTCATTAGAAGTATAAGATCCAAATACAAGAATAAGCTCAGAACACAAGTATAAGATTCGTGAAGACAAGTATATGCTCGTAATACAAGTATGTCTCAAGACAAGTATAAGTATGCTTTGTAATACAAGTATAAGTTCAGAAGACACAACAGAGTGTCCTGTAATAGAAGTATAAAATCCGAAAAATCAAGAATAAGCTCCCATAATTAATGTGCTGACAAAGTAAGATCCAGTAAGATTGAAGTGAGATGCTCTATACTGATAAAGTATAAGTTCCAGAAAGTCAGTTATATATGTCTCGTGAATAATAAGATCCGGTACACAATAGAATATGATTCTAAAATTAGATAAGAATAAGTCTCATAAGTACAAGATCTCATGAAACAAGGGATAAACCCAAGAGAGACCATGGGGTACCTTCGTGATGGAGTATAATTTAGTGAGTACCCACTTCGGTACTTTAATAAACAGCAAGCTCTGATGAGGGTTGACAAGCATGTGTCCCCAACATGAAACAAGAATTTGACACCCTGAGGGCGAACAAGTTCCATGAATACCAAAGAGAGGCGGTTGCCCGGCATTGATCCAGTAATCACTGCACCAAATTCCGGTGAAAGGTGGCATGGGCTTGCCCTATGGTATAAGTATAAGCCAGAAGACCCACGCACTCGTATAAGCATAAGCTTTGTAACCCTGGCAAATTCGAATCAAGTATAAGATAGATAGGTGGCGAGTACGCATATATCTGGCTTCTGCTGCGGAAACAAGCATCGTGATATCAGGAGGATTCAATTGTGCATGGTGCTTATGGGCAGATACCATGTGGGCTAAATTGCAGCTTGATATGAATCATGAAGATTTCCTTGATGCTATCCTCAAGTATCGTTATATGTTTATTATGATTCAGTATAAATGCATGTATACCAGTATAAGTTATAAGATACGTTTCCCACTAAGCGTAAAGCTTAACACGGGTTTTTAATCCGTGTAGGTACAGAGGAAGACATCTGCGATCTTCCGCATACAGCTGGGCCAGCACACTAGTAAGGGTTCATCACAGTAGGTTCTGCGCTCAGAATATGTAATTGAAATGTAAAGTTTGCATATAAGTGGGGTTAAATGGACCCGTGGACAATATGTATGTATTGACACAAACACCACCACGGTGGGTAGTTTTATTTTGTATTGTATGATATTTTGGATCTAGCTTATACCACTTCGGCCTACCTAATAATCGAAAAGGTGTAAAGAGTCCCACTTATACCGCTGCCCCAAAGCTAGGTCTCTGGATCCGCCTTTCTTCGAGTTGGTGACCGAGAATCTAGACATTACAAGAACTAGTTGAACTGAACGTAACTATAGTTAAGTTTTGTTTAGTTTACATTGAACTTAACAGTGGTTAAGTTTTCATTTAAACAAGATACTCTAACGTAACTACAGTTAAGTTTATTTTATATCAACTGCAAAGTTGGCGTTGCTTACGCTAAAACTAGTTGAACTGAACGTAATTGTAGTTAAGTTTTGTTTACATTGCACTTAACTGTGGTTAAGTTTTCATTTAAACAAGATTACCTGAAAATAACTACAGGTAAGTTTTGTTTACAGTGAACTTGATAGTGATTAAATTTTGATTTAAACAAGATTACCCGAACGTAACTACAGTTAAGTTTATTTTATATTGAATCCTAACATTATAAGTTGGCGCTAAATCAGCTGAACTGCACAGAATCGGTAGTTAACTTTTGTTTATAATGAACTTAACAATGATTAAGTTTTCATTTAAACAAGATTACCTGAACGTAATTGTTGTTAAGTTTCATTTACATTGAACTTAACAAGCAGCTAAGTTTACGCTTCAAATAAGTTTATCTCGAACATAACTCAGAAGCTAAGTTTCGCTTCTTACATTGAATATAACATCGGTTAAGTTTATAATTTAGCAAGTTTACAAGAACGTAATCCATAGTTAAGTTTTTGTACTGTCCAAAGTCATTGCACTTCTTCTTAAACTACACCTTTCTACGATTTCCCTATAACCAAGATACTATAGTCACATTTAACAACAGCATATAATAATTTATAAACTTTCTTAATATATACATAAGAGTCATTACATACTTAAACACTTCACAAAAAATTATAGTGTAACGATACAACCATGTTCATCAATATCCAATTACAAGTATGAGGCTATATTAGAAGATCTTGATGGAAGTAAACCCAACGCCATTTTTCCTCTGGGGTCCGCCATTTTATTCGCTCGCTTTTAACATGTCCATTGGATG